>PVIW01001158.1:0-89095 GCA_004026585.1 Noctilio leporinus
TTATGTTTTCCCATACAGTTGGTTCCCTTTGAATTTTGCTGATATTTTCTTTAGCTGAACAGAAACTTTTCAATTTCATATAGTCCCATTTGTTGATTCGTTCTTTGATTTCCTTTGCCCTTGGTGAAGTATCAGTAAACATATTTTTACGTAGGATATCTGAAAGTTTACTGCCTATATTTTTCTCCAGGACCTTTATAGTGGCACTGCTTATGTTTAAATCCTTTATCCATCTTGAGTTTATTTTGGTGTATGGTGTAAGTTGGTGGTTCATATTTTAAGGAGGACTTTCTAAGGGATGGCATTACTTGAACTTACACAGTATTAGGTTACCAGGGTTTCTTTTTTTTTTAAGGAAGGAAGTAATACTTTCAATTTTCCCCAATTAGAGGGATAACTGTGATCCTAACTTGGCATTCCCTTTGTCAAATGAGAGTGGGCACCAGAAAACCTGCAGAAGGATCTGGATTTTGTGAGCAAGAGCATTTACATGTAACTGGTTCTATTTGGGGGTGGGGGCAGGAAAGACAAATGATTTGGGGGGAAATTATAAGGTTTACATGGGCACCCTGTAATACATTAGAGTCAAGCCAGGCTTAGAGCTCAGCTCTTTCTATTAACTGTATTAAAAAGAACAAAATCTTCCATAAATGTGCACAAGTATCTGCTCCAACTTGTGGAATGCTATACTTTACTGTGTGAGGAATAAGGGAAGGAAGATAGAATATTTTCTGAATAACATTATATACCCTGTACTATTGTTAAGGCATTTCTGTTTTACAAAACTGGCTCCTGGAATATCATTGCATTCATATAAATAGCAGTCTACAAAATTCTGTATCATCTGGCCTGTGCTTGCCTCTTCCCTCTCATCTCCTGTCTTTGTCGACGTTAAATTGCTTTAGCTGTGCTGGCTTTCTTCTTCACTGACTGTAATAACTTCGTTTATGTTTTGAGGTTTCACACTTTCTTTACCCTCTGCCTGGAGTGGTTCTCACTGTAGAGTCTGTGGTTCGAGCTTTTTATTCTAGTCTGTGCACAGACAGGCCTCCCCTGACCACCTGGTGTGATACAGATCTTCTTCCACCACTGATCTGGGCTGTTTTCCATCCAGTTAGCTTTCTCCACCCCACTTAATACTGCCTAACATTATGGTGTGTAGTAATAGATTTATCATCCAGGCTCCTCTCTACTTTGTCAATGTCAAGGGAACACAGACTTCGGCATTGCTTACTGCAAAATTCCCAAAGCCTAGAACAATACCCAGTGCATTATGAGCTTTTAATCAACATTTATTAAATTTGCATCCCTGATTTAGAGAAGCATATTGTAGTCAACAGCAAGTGGAAATCTACTCAAGGTTGCCAGGTAGTACTGAAGCATCTGGGAATTAAACTGTAAAGCTCTTAACCCTTTATTTCAGAATAACTTGAAAGGGCATGCTGTAATAAATTCTTCCCTTTTATTGCAGAACTTGACCTAAGTATTGTCTTCCTTCCACAATACCTCTGTTATAATTGGATATTTGTTTTTCTCACTTCCCATTTTAATCATCTTGAATCTGGGTTGTCATCTTCTGTAGAAGAACTGTGGGGAGCTACTATAAGTTGTAATCATTAATTAATGCACAAAGTATGTTAACTTTAGCTAATACAACTAATACTAAAGATGATCATTCCCCCTCCCCCATTATTTGACAAAATGTTTTCCCAGCTCTTATCTCAATTCAAAGAATATTAGAGCTGAACAATGTCTTAGAGAGAGAACCAAAGTGGAAAGGGTTTCTTTCTGGTCCTGTTTTGTATGTCTCTGTAGTGGGTCTCCACATTCTTTTTGACATGGCCATCAGCCTTACAACCTGCGTGTAAGAAAAACAAAAGAAAAAGAAAGCTAAAAGCAAAAATCTCTTAATGCCCTAAATGTTTCCTTTGCTTCATGTTACTATGTGTTATTACCCAGCTTCCTTGAAAGCTCTTCTATTTGTTTTATCTATGCTTTTTTAATTATGTGGAGACATGATGGGTCCATATCTCAGTGCTGTTTTAATTGGAAATATTGATGTCTGAAGTTGCACCCTGATGGGAAAATTTTAATTATGAATTACGTGTCCCCAGACTGAATGGTTAATGGTTTTGTGCTAAATTATGATGTCATTCATAGCTAACTGTTACTTCCCACCCATATAAAGGGAATAATTTATGTGTATGTCTGCATCCTTTGTCACATCACTTACCTGTTCCCTGTAGGCACCATTGGCAAACTGGCCACTAGACTTGCTTTGACCATTAGCACAAGAGTGAATGGGGTCCAAGCAGGTGCTCCGCACTACAAAAAAACAGCTTGTTGTACCAAGGGGCTGCCCTCTCATCCTATGTCCATAGTCAGAAGATAGGTGATGTAAATTCATAGTAGACCTGGAACAGAGCTTGGGCCAAGTTGCAGCCTTACGTAATATGTGCAAGAAACAAATGCTTTATTGTTCTTGCTGTAATTCATTGAGAAATGTTGTACATGTTTGTTAGCTATAGCACACTCTGAGTAACAAAGGTTCAAAGAAAGAAAAAAAAAATTATAAAACTTCAAGGTTGAAGATACATCAGAGGTCATTGAGTCCTGGGTCAGACTTACTCTAGAACATCATAACAGACAGCCCTGAAGCCACCACTTGGAAATCTCGACTCACAAGGAGATATCTTGTCAACTACTTCAGCATTTTAGGAACATACTGGAGTAATATTTTAAAGTTATTGCTACCTCTGCGACATCGTCCCAGTTGCACCTGTATAATTAATTACATATAATTCCTCTTTAATTAAACCCTTAAATAAAGTTACTTCACAAGGATACTTGTTATCATTGCCAGAAATATTTAAATTGCTTGCTTTAAACAGAAGGTCACCTGATAAAATACATACTATAGAAGCTAAACCGTATTCATTCCAGCTGTGCTTTGTTCCTATACTTATGGGCCTTTCCCTCGCTCTATTCACAAAAGTTATTAGGAAGTCTTGGAGAATTGAGCCCTACTCCTTGTTACAAGGAAGAGAGGAAGAGAAATCAGTAAAGGGTGATTTAGGGCTGTTCAGTCTGTGCCTGTCCCTTTTGGGGACCATCAACAGAAGTTACAGTGAAGGATCAAAGAGAACAATGCTTCTCTCAAGGCACAGTTTTCAGGAGTGAAGCTTTTAAAATAACTTCTTTTATGATAATGTATTGCTATCATGGGTATTTGTTGAAAAGCTGATCAAATTCCATTTATCCTTCCACTTTTATACCATCCCTCTCCCCAGTCTTAATCCCACCCCACCCCACCCCTCCGCCCCCAATAAACCCCTCCAAGTCAACTAACATTTTCTTGTTTGCTATCATTCCTGCCTCTTACCCAGTCCCCTCCTCGTCCCTTGTTGGCTTCCCTCACTGTGGTGCATAAGTGAGTAGAATTTATGTTTAACCAGTTTTATTGGTTCAAAAACTACTTGGATTAAATTCACTTTTTTTTTCTGTCTCCCACATTTAATTAGCTCACAATGGGGGACTTTGAAAAACAGCAAATGACTAGTGATCAACTCTCTTTGGTCTAACTGCAAGAATCTTCCCCTTCCTGAAGTGTAACTCGAAGTTTTCCTGAAGCTTTTACTGTTAGCTTTGGAGTCAGCATAAATGTGAAGCCATCCTAAGCCCAGGGGCTGCTGTTGATTTAACCATTCGGTTACCAAGAAGGGATCCAGGGCTACTTTTCCTACAGAATGCCTCTTATTCCCATCCAAGAAGAAATGCAAATCAGTCAAGCGCAAGAGTGTGTGTCTAGTCAAACAGGGCGGAGAAGGTCAATTGCA
Source organism: Noctilio leporinus (assembly GCA_004026585.1). Classification (NCBI taxonomy): domain Eukaryota; kingdom Metazoa; phylum Chordata; class Mammalia; order Chiroptera; family Noctilionidae; genus Noctilio; species Noctilio leporinus. Next base: position 3,837 of record PVIW01001158.1, read on the forward strand.
CCGTCTGGGGAGCACCTGCTGTCACACAGCCTGGCGGACCCTTTTGTAAGTGAAGCTATTAGACTGTCCATTTGGCTTGACAATGGCCACACAGACCTGCTAAATTGTCACACTTTCTGACAGAAAATCCTGCACAGTAATTCCGTCTTTGAGTGAAAGTAGCTTCCAGACCTCTGTCTACAGGGAAGGTATTTGGGGTGCATGGCAGTGAAGACCTGATGAAAGCTCCTATGTGTGTGTGGTGGGAAGGAGACTGCTCTTCTCACCTCCCCATGTTGCTCATTAACATATGCAAGTGCCTGACACTAGAGGGGAAAGGCCTTCAGCCAATTATAATGTTGTTAACATATGCAAGTGCCTGACACTAGAGGGGAAAGGCCTTCAGCCAATTGTAATGTTGTGGTGCTCTGTTCCTCTCAAAAGACTTTGTTTTAATTTTTTTATTTAACTTTTCCCTCCTAGACCACCTCGGCTGAATGGATCGGGGTATATCCCTTGAACTGCTTTTCACCAGTGTACTTGACTGCCTTTTACCTCTTCTTCCCAGCTTTTCTGGCCCCTGGCCATAGGATTTGAAGAGATCACAGTCACTTAATCTCGTTGAGCCTCAGTTTGTTCCTCAATAAAGTGGGAATTTACAGTGCCTTCCTCAAAGGCCATTGTCAGTATCAGTGAGATGACATGTGAATGTCTCCTAGGATAGATACTGCCTAGCACATATGTGCTCAAGCAGTGATGCTTAAATCAGAATTAGACTGTATGAAATATTAAATCATGTTCCTTTTAATGTGAATGCCCCACAGGTAAAATCTATCCAGGTTCACAGAGCCTTTAGGGCAGGCCCACGTGAGTTCTCTTTAGATGCGGCTTAAAGACGATTGAAGAGAGCTCAGAAAAGAGTAGTGGATATCATAAAAGGCCCAGGAGGTTATTCCTTCTAGGAAAAGGTTAAAGGAGATGGGTTTTTTAATCTGGGTGGGCGAAGATTTCAGCGTGACTTAATAATGGTCTTCAAGTGTGATTGATGCAAGTAACTGAAAGAGTAATGGAAGGGTTGCATTAAAGTAGCAGCACATGCTTATCCTTCTCCCCAGACCTGCTAGGCATTTCCTAAGAACACAAGCAGATGGAAAATACAAGGCTTGTCCTGAAAGTAGCGAGCCAATGTCAATATGATTAAAACAGTTAGCTCTGCTGATACTTTTGGGACAGACCCGGTATTCCTATTGCTAATGGCAACGAATCCTCATGCTGGAATCAAGGAGAAAAGCCCCTGCCCGTGTGCTTGTCCGAGGCAGGATCTGCATGGCTGGCAGCTAGACATTTTTGAAAATGCTCTGCTTCATGGACTCTTGGCAGTTTCCTGAGATCTGCCCACAGGCAGTGCTCTTGCCTCTTAATGGGAGGTTTACCCCCAGGGCCCCAACAGAGCTGGCTCACAGTGACTGTGTGACAGTGCCTGTTCAAGGACTTCTATCTTTTGAAAAAGGCAGGTACTATTCTACCCCTTTGGTTAGTGCACATGACATATACTAACAAATATGACAAATGCTAGTTTTCTTAATAAAAACAATGGTAGCAATGTAGTAATAGGAGAAATTGTATAGGAGGAGCAGGAGGACCTCTGTCTTTTCACTAGATTGTGAACTCCTCGAAGGTGGATTGCTTACTAATCTGTGTTTGATGGCAGCGACTCTCAGTGATGGCTGCACAGGAGAATTTCAAGGGAGCTTTAAAAGGAACACTGAGCCCTGGCTGGTGGCACAATGGATAGGGAGCCGGCCTGCAAACCCACAGGTCTCTGGTTTGATTCCCAACCAGGGCACATAACCAGGTTGCAAGCCAGGTCTCCAGCCACATCCGTAGCTGGTGGCAGGTGAAAGGCAACCATATGTTGATGTTTCTTTTCCTCTCTGCCTCTCTCCCTTCCCTTCTCTCTGAAAATAATAAATGAAATCTTAAAAAATAAAAGTAAAAATAAATAAATAAATAAAAGGAGCACTTGAGCCCAGGGGACTCAGACCAGACTATTTGACTTCAAAACTCTGGGTATGGTTCACGGGCACTGCCATTCTCTATAAGGTATGTGAGTCAGTACTCTAGCTGAGTACACGACCAGAACTAGGAGAATAGAGGGCAGCTAGCTACGGTGCATGGTGATCCTTATCCCAACAGTCGTGAACTCTGGAAAGTTCCTGAATCACCTTGAAAAGAATGAGTATAATGTATCTAGAATACACTGGATTTTTTTTATCCTTTTAACACTGAACCCCCTTGGAAAAGGAGGTGCATGCCCACTATGGGATTCCCGCCAAGTGCATCTTCAACAAGCTGAATGAATCATTAGGCAGGGTTATTGAAGGTTACCACCTAACTGTGGGTCCGGACCTCACAAGTACAATGATTTAAATATTGTGTCTGAGGCAGAGGTGCTGCTTTTGACAGTAATTAACCTACTGGTTTAGGTGCTATGTGTAAAAGTCCTGGTAAAGCCATTCTGTGATGAGTATTGAGATGTTCTTACACAATTGTTTCAAAAGGCATTTGTAATACTTTACGATAGGCAAATTTCTTTTCAATTTGTGCTCGTCTCTGCTCTTTTCCTTTTCTTCTACTCCTTCCTATACTTCGACTTACTCTCCATGTAACCATCTAATAGACAAATTTACAAATGCACACTTCAAGAATTTGTACATGTAGGTTTGTGTTTACCTAATGTTTACATTATATATCTACATATGTATGTATGTATAGGTATGCATATGTTAGTGTATATTATCTGTACGCATATACATTGCATCTGTACAGATATGTATGAATATGTACAAAGTCATAATAACAATGTAAATAGCCAGTATTCAACTGATTTTGACATACAGAAGGTCAACTTAAAGTCAGCAGGCTCATTGATTTTAAAATTGTTAAATGATACTCGATGGTGTGGAGAAACCCCAATTTCTTCAGCCTTTCCCTTATTGATAGGCATGTTGCTGTCAGCAGCGGTGACACCTCAATAATCATCACTGTATTTATATCCCAAGTAACAAATGCTCTTCTATCCAAAGGAGACATTTTTGTTAGGGTATAGATTTTTACCATAATCATTTGCATATACTATTAACAAGGACATAATTTTAATAATATGTTCTGATATTTGTAAAACTTCTAGTTTGGTCCTGTTTTAGGCTAAAAATAAAAAAATACCCTGAATAATAATAATAATAATAATAATAATAATAAAAGATATAGTAGTCATGTCTGCCTTTACCTTAAGTAATTTTAGGGTTTATCCATTGAAATGAGTGCTGCTATTTATTTATTTATTTAAGATTCCATTCATTATTTCCAGAGAGAAGGGCAGAGAGGGAGGAAGAAAGGGAAAGAAGCATCAATGTATGGATGCCTTTCAACTGCCTCCAGCTATGGACCTGGCTGGAGACCTGGCTTGCAACCTGGTTATGTGCCCTGGCTGGGAATTGAACCAGCGGCCTTTGGGTTTGCAAGCTGGTGCCTTTCCACAGAGCCACCATCCAGGGCCCGGTGCTGCTATATTTTTGATGGACTTTAGATAGTTCAGCACTTTTCTAATATTTCTAGTTTATATAGACTTGTGATTTGGAATAGTTACTGAAATTTGTCAGATGTCTTAAGCATCTCTATTATCATCAACATTTATCCACATGGCCACAGGAAAGTTACACACTCCTGAGGTCGCCTTGCCCTGACTCATCAGAATCTTTTTCATTTGATTTTGAAGGGAGTTATGTTGAAAATATATCTGTTACCTCTTGGTATCTAGTTTTTTCATAGTCTTCATTATGGTTTCTTGCCTTTCAGACAGTTTTGAGCTTTAGGATTTCTTTGGCAAGCAGATAAATAACAGTAGCCCTTTCTGGTTATGCACCCATATTGTGACTATGTAGGAAAGAAATAAAAACAGATATAGCCAATGTTCATGGTTTTCCTCCTTGAACAGGTCCTTGGAAAACCAGCTGCTGCTTACAATATATATAGAATAATTCATTTTCTGTGCTTTGTTCTCGAAGAGAGAACACACAGCCTATCTTGAATGATAAGTAGGGGATTGAAAGAAACAGGAATGAGTATGAATAGATGCTCAGGTTTGCCATTTTTTCAAAAATTAAATTGAAATTCCCCCCATAAACTACCTGCCAATTGAGATGTGGATGTAGGATCAAGAGACTTAGATCTACCCATGTTATGACAAAAATCATATCAAGAAGTATGTTTCCCGGTAGCAGGGAGAATCAGGAATTCTGAGGCTGAGTCCTGTTGTATCAGACTGTGTGTCCTGTATCCACCCTCCTATGGGCTGCTCTGGAACGTTCTCATCTCTGAATTGGGAATAATAATTTACATGTGGCAATACAGAGCACAGTACCTGCTACAGTTTCCATCTCCCAACATTGTAAACCTACATGAACTAGAGACTGAATCAGATGATCTTAACATTTCTTTGAAGCACTAAAACTCTTTCTAAACTCTACATCTGTATTGTCTAGAACAGTAGCGACTGGCTGGCCATTTGAATGGCTAGTGCAAATGAGCAACTTCATTTTAATTAAAAAGTTTAAAACTAAGGCAAAGGAAAAAAAATTTTTTTTCTGGCATAATTTTGCTTTGGTAGGACTACACTGCACTTTATCCATTGCATTGTGTTAAGATATTGTCAATGCACTCATATGACTGTTGACTTCTTATCTTTCTCAGTATCTCACCACTAAATGTTCTATATTGATTATATGTCTGTAGACTCTATGGCTGTCACTCTTGGTATCTTATGCCTTGATTATTTTGATATGGTGATATTCAGAGTTAAGAAAATTTTCATGATGAAGAGTTTTTATTTCTTAAGAAAGGAGATGAAACCTCCTTCTCATAGTGCTTTAGGACATCACCTTGTAAGACAAGCCCTTTTCTGAGGCCCACTGAATGATTTTCCTGTGTAAAACCAACCCTCCACCAACCTTGGCTAATCTGTGTCTCCAAAGTAAGCCCTCCAGAATAGAAATGTAGGTATGACATATTCCTGATGAAAAGCCTTTGGATGATTTCCCACTACTTGTGTGATGGTGACTAACTTCAAGCAGGATTTAAATCAAGGACTCTGGTAGAGGACTTCCATCCCCCCTCTTCAACTCATCTCTCCCTCACCCCACTCCTCCACAAGCCTTGCGGTCCCCCCACCTGTACACCTCAGTTTTTCCTGGACACTCCACAGTTTATCCTGTATCCAGGGTTTTTACATAATGGCATTTCCTGGGCCTTGAAATGCTCTTTTAACTCCATCATTTGAAACTCTATTTGCCTTTTAAGGCCCTGCTGAGATACCTGATCTACGAAAGTTCTCTAATTCTTGTCCCTGTCCCACCAGTAGCTCTGCTTCTTGTTTTTTTTTTTAAACAACTTGCATCATCCCCTCAACTTTAACATCTAGAATATGTTGTAATTATTTGTCTATTTCTTCTTTGCTGGACTATGGAATCTCAGGTGTGGGGACCATGTCTCTTCTCTGTGTATCTTCTGTGCTTTGTTCTTTTAAAATATATATACTTAATTGATTACACTATTACAGTTGTCCCAATTTTCCTGCTTTGCTCCCCTCTACCCAGTATCCCCCCATTCCCTCCGGCAATATTCCCCTTAGTTCATATCTATGTGTCAGGCCTATACATTCTTTAGCTTCTCCATTTCTGTTTTCTTTTCTTTTTGAGATTTTATTTATTATTTTTAGAGAGAGGGGAATAAAGAGAGGTGGAGAGGGAGCAATACATCAGTGTGTGCTTACCTTTCACCTGCCTGCATCTATGGACCTGACTGGAGAGCTTGCTTGCAACCTGGTTCTGTGCCCTGGTTGGGAATTGAACCAGCGTCCTTTAGGTTTGCAGGCTGGCACCTTATCCATTGTGCCACCATCCAGAGCCTTCCATTTCTTTTATTATTCTTAACATCCCCCTGTCTATTCTGTAACTTCCAATGTGTATTTTTATATATATATTTTTTCACACCTAGTCATTGCTTATTCTTACTCATTTCAGTAAGTGATTGATGACGGGGTGAAGGTGGGACATCTGAGTTTTTCCCCAGGTGCATACCTCAAAATCTCAAAACCATCTGGTTAGTTCAGGGCCACCAGCATGTCGGAGTCTCTCAATATCAAGATCCATAATAAGATAAAACAGGTTTAAACTAATTTTAAAAAATTATCCTGGTAGATATGTTAAAAATACATTTTGTAAATGCAGTGTGCTATTTCTTTAAAAATAATGATATTTTTAAAGAAAGGTCAGCACCCAAAGTGGGTTGGATTGCTCTCCATTACAGAATTGTTATTGTGGCTGCCACGTGCTAACTGACGAGTTGACTCTAACATTTGCTGAACATGGAAGCAGCCTGAGAACAGTAATACTGAACAGCAGCCATTGTTCAACAAAGTAGTGTCCTGGCTCCCCCAACAATTCACAGGTCCACGCTCACCCCAAGTCATGGTGCTTGGGCATGGTTGGGATGACATGTTTATAATTGCCTGGCATCATTGGTTTATGCCACTTAAAATAATATGATATAATGATTTGTACTCTTAGCAGGAACCACTATTTAAGACTATTGAAGTAGAATCTCGAGTAAAATTGCCTGGGCTTTACTCCAGCCAGGGTGTATTCTCACTGTGTGATTTGGGATGCCTGTTTCTTCACCAGGAATAGAGCAAATATTGTATGCATTTGATAGAGCACCAAATAGTGATTATCTCAAAATTCTAGCAATGTGAGTCCATTAAAAATCCAAACCCTAGAGATAGATGTTAGTTAGATCCATTGTAATATCTTACCATGTAGCCCTATCCTTCACTACCTAGCATGGAGGAAGTCAACATGTATTTGTTGAATAGATACCATGATTTTAGGATAGAGCCAGACAGATGATAGACTAGGGGTTCTTTCAGTTGCAGGGCAATATTCTATCTTGCCTAAAGAAGAAATGGAAATAAAAAAGACAGGGCTTATCACATCATACACTGAACACATATTATTTCTAGGCACTCTTGTTAGATGGGCTTATACTATGTGTACATAATATTCACTGTATTCAGGTAATGTATTCCCCACAGGTTAGACATAAAGAATCAGGATCCTGCTCTTACAAGTCTAAAGGACTTGTTCAAAGTCATATTTTGGAAGAAGCAAAGTCAGGATTCAAATAGGACTGCTAAATTCTTTCCATGAAGTCACAATGCCTGGGATATCCTGATCAAAATGTATTTTTCTATAAGTTTTTTCCTCTTCACTGATTATCTTCTCTTCCTATATTAAAAACAATATTCTAGAAAAAGTTTGGACTTGTATTACTTTTATGACTGAGGAGAACCTGAATCTGAAAAATTTACTTAAAGTATATTTAGTTTTTAAATTTTTATCCTCTTGGGACATCTGGCAGAAACAAAGGCTCATTCTTTCTGAAGGAACTCAGGTCTTGCCAGGCTCCCACAGACGTATCTGCATGGAACACAATCTTCTATCAGATGCATCTTCATTGAACACACTATCTTCCATCAGATGCATCTGCATTGAACACACTATCTTCCATCAGATGCATCTGCATTGAACACTATCTTCCATCAGATGCATCTGCATTGAACACACTATCTTCCTTCAGATGTAGCTGCATTGAACACAATCTTCCATTTAAAATCCCTAAATAATATGAGCAGGGAGTCAAAAATAGTAAACAGAATAACATATTCAAGAGTTTCAGAAAATAGAATTGTTGGAACCCAATAGATACTTCAGGCATTGAAATATGGGATTAACTTTGTTGAATTCATTTAGATTGTGTGTGTGTGTGTGTGTGTGTGTGTGTGTGAGAATAGAAGAAAGGCTAAAATGAATGATAAAAGTATACAACTTAGGAAGTTAGCGAAAAATAAAAAACAGACTAAAAGAATAAATCAAAGGGAAAAATTAGCAGAAGTAAATGAAGTAAGAAATGAAATATGAAGGATAATCAAAAGCTAAAGTTATTTCTTGGAAAAGACCCATTATACAAACAAAACTCTCATGGCACAAATCAAGGAGAAAGAGACAAGGTACAACAGTTATTATTAGAAGTAAAAGAAGAGACTTAAGTACAGGTACAACTTATTCCTTAAAAGAAAAATGTTTTATGTTAAAATTTGGAAACTGATAAATATTCATATTATAGGATAATATCATTTACCAAAACTGGGTCAAGTAAAAATGTAAAAAAATTTCAGTTAGTTACAAGTCTATTCTCACCCAATCATACACAGAGATATTAAAACTTAAGCACAGATATTATATAACAAAGTCAAATGAGCATTCAGGAAATATATAGTACTGATATTTACAAAATATTTCAGATAACAAAAGAGGGAAAATACTTTGCAATTTCATTTATACAAGTATACAACTATTAACAAGCCAATCAATTTAATAAAGGAAAATCACAGTTCACTATCATGTAAAAAATTCTTTGTAGAACAAATATATAGAAAACAACCTAAACATTATATTATATTTTATTTTTTTAAAGATTTTATTTATGATTTCCAGAGAGAGGGGAAGGGAGAGAGGCAGAGAGGAAGAGAAACATCAATGTATGGTTGCCTTTCACCTGCTTTCCAGCTAAGGACCTGGCTGGAGACCTGGTTTGCAACCTGGTTATGTTGCCCTGGCTGGGAATCAAACTAGCAACCTTTGGGTTCAGAGGCCAGTGCCTTATCCACTGAGCCACAGCGAGGACCTAAAAATATTATATTTTAAAAATATCATTAATAGGTTGCATTTACCTTACAAATTCAAGGTTAGTTTAACAGTGCCTAACTTACCACTGTAATTCATTACATTAAATGATACAAGGAGAAAAAGATACTGAATCATTTCAAAAAGAAAATGCTTTCAATAAAATTTATTTACTGTATTACAGAAGCAACTGAAATATGGGCTCTGTACTAAAACCTGTATCAAGCCTCAAATTTAATGGTGAATCAATAGAAACTACCCCTTAAAAATACAAAAAAGTAAAAGATTGAAAATCATTTCATATAAGCAGAAATTAACTTTTGTTTATGAAAGAAACCATCTTATCAAATAAGTGAAAATATAAACTACATGCTTAGAGACCAGCTACTATATTTGCCAGAGATATAAACCAACAAAGGTATTATTTAGAACATATAAATAATTCTAAAAATCCATATGGGAAAAGTGAAGTGGACAAAACTATAAACAGATAATTTACAGAAACAAGAAATAATCAATATGTATATGGAAAGAGGGTAAGTTTCACTAGTAATCAGGGGAATCTAAATAGAACAGGGAGATAATCATTTCACAACCACTGTGTTAACAAAACTTCTGATAATTCCAAGTGTTAAGGAAGGAATAAATGAAGCAATGGGAAAAACTACACTTGTAGCTGGAACACATATTCATATAAATTTATAAACACTGTCTGACCTAACAGTTCCACTTACAGGGATATACTTGAGGAACTTGCTTATGCACACCAGAACATGTCAACAAGAATGTTTGTAGCTTCACTGATTATGATTGCAAATGTCTGAGAACTGACTTCTTACCAAGCAGAGGATAAGAGCATGGAAAATGAACAAATTAGGCTTTTTCCTCTCAATGTGAGTAAATATCAAAACAAGGTTGAGTGAAAAAAACAGGTTACAAAAATATGTGCGCAGTCTGATGCCATTTATATCATTTTTTAAAGGCCAAAAAGTGTCATACATTGTTCAGGATTTACACATAAAGAAAATATGAGAATGATAAAATGGTGATCAGAATGCTAGCTAAATCTAGGAAATTGTGATCACCTAGGTATACAGAGCAGTCATCAACTATATTAGTAATGATTTATCGTTTTGATTTGGTGGTGGGTATTGATACTTTTATTGTATTTTATAATTTTTAAATTACTTTAACATTTCATAAAAATGACAGGTGAGCAATAGGATGATTAGTATTCTTGCTGTCTTCCTGGTGATTAAAATTAATTCTAAAACTGCTGAGGATTACTACTACTGATACATCGTTAATCCTTGTGTTTGATCTATCAGGGGAGTCAGTGATGCATGCACACAGTGATAACCCAGGAACGGAATGTCTCATTGGAAAATCCAGGGACTGAGGTCTCATTAACATCCTGGGCACTTGTGTTGAATGACAAGACCTTTTCAGCCCAGCAGGAGTAGGCCAGGATGACTTTACATGATTCTGTAATGTTGGTGAATGCATGACTGGTCACATCTTGTTTGCAATTATAGATCATGAGCCCTAGTGTGTGCCTTTTAGAAGTCGTGTTTATAAGTGTGCAGAGAGGCAGAGAATAGTGGCTGTGTTCAATAAACACCATAAATAACCATGCTGGAGTGGAACACAAAATCCAAATGCAATTTAGATATGCTCTATGGAATTTGTAAAGCATTTTCTTAAAGCAGAAAGTTTTCTGCCCTGTAATTGAATTGTAGAAACATGAAGGTAAGTTCAATTGGTATATGTAGAAAGCATAAAATAAGAATGTATGTTGAGGACTAAATCTAGATATAACTGGCAAGGACAAACTGTGAGTTATTTGTTCTTACCCAAATCTGCCAAAATGCCATGATCCAGTCTGGCAAAATGTGTTTAAATGATGGTATGAATTCCTGGAGCATAAAAGGATAAGCATGTGGTGTGAGCACTTTTTTTTCTCCAAACTGAGCTCCTGAGCCCTTGATTTATTTTGCTTTTGATCACCTAGCATGTTGCTCTTTGTTACATGACCTGCTTTTGTTTAACTAGATACCTGCGCTCATCTCTCCTAGCTAAGACTTCCTTGGTCATTCTTTCCTTTGATTTTAAGAATAACTTTTATGGGTACTTGGTATTTTCATGATTTGCTTTTAAACAGTAGTTTCAGTGAAGAGAATGGAAACAGATAGTCATGGTATGTATCTCATCTCCGCTTTCTATATGATCCTGAGCCTCTGTATCCTCATCTGTAAAATTGGGATAAATAATAGTATCTACAAGGTCTGTCCGGAAAAAATACAGCTACTGTTAATATAACCATAATGGTTTGCACAATGATGCAACTTCAGAGCCAAGGAAAATGGACTGGAATGCACATATGTTAAAATGATGACTTCACTGTACTAGTTAGATGCCATTGAGCGAGCATGTGTGTACTGTGGCCGTCGCATTCAAAATGACTGAGCGAGCAGAGCAATGAAGCTGCATCACATTTTGCATTAAACTTAAACAGTGCTCCTCGGAACCTATTCGGATGATTCAGAAGGCTGCAGCTATGGGCAACTGGTGATTGGCAGCTTCATCATGACAACACACCCACTTATGCATCATGTTTCATGAAGAGGTTTTGGGGGAAATTTTAAATCATTCAGGTGACTTAGCCCCACTACAGCCCAGATTTGGCACCCTGCAACTTCTGGCTTTTCCCAAAACTAAAATCACCTTTGAAAGGGAAGAGATTTCAGACCATTGGTGAGATTCAGGGGAATACAACTGGGCAGCTGAGGCAATTGGGAAAATTGTGTGAATTCCCAAGTTGCCTACTTTAAAGAGGACTGAGGTATCATGGTCCTTTGTACAGTGTTTCCTGTATTTTGTAACTTCTTCAATAAATGTATCTATTTTTCATATTACATGGCTGGTTACCTCTGGACAGACTCCATCTGCCATCAGGTAATTGAGAGGATTAGACAAGTTAACACCTATAAAGCACTTAGAAGAGTGCTTGGCAGAGTAAGCACTCGATGTATGTTAGTTGTTACCACTATTATTAAGATGGTATCTCCTACATATTTCAGCACTGCAATAACCTCCTCCTTCCACTAACCCAGCCTAGTTTCTTACAACTTTCCTATTTGAATTACATAAGCCAAGAATTACCACTTGGCTCACTCTGTTTGCCCACGTAGGGCCCAGAGAGTAACCCAAAGAAGCCCCCCTCTGTGGTTGCCATCCTCACTAACAAATGTCTAGAGTGCTTCAGGGCCATAGTGACAAGCAAGACTGAAACATCCCTGCCCTCATGGGCTTATACTTTAGTAGAGGAAAAGAGGCCATATACAAACGTCTGTACCAGGTCACGTGAGATGCCATGAAGAAGAGAACAAGGTGGTGGACTAAGGAGCCACTAGAGAGGTGAAGCTACTTCCAATGGTGGTCAAGGAAGGATTTTTGGGGATAGTGGCACTGGAGCTGAGACCTAATAATAAAGGAGTCAGTTGTGTGTATTAAGGACATAAGAAGAGGAAACAGCTAGGGCAAAGTCTGTAGGATAAATGATGTGTTTGAGAAAGCCATGGTATCCAGAGTGTTATGAGCCAAGGGAAGAATGATAAGGGATGAATAAGGAGGTAAGGAGGGTCCAGATCTTACTGGCATTGGGCATTGTAATAAAGTTCAAAGCTTGTTAAAATCCAAATACAATAAAATCCATGCATTAGAGAGAGTGGGCCTAAAGTATTTTATTGTGTGAAATGCAAGGATACTCCATAACAAAGTTGAGAAAGTGGGCGGAATGAGCCAGGCCAGGTGAGTCAGCTCCAGGACCTACCTGCATTCATCCCAGCCTTGGTGCTGTTTGGTGTCCCCTAGTGGCAAATGTTCTCAGACCTAGGTATCACCTTGAGGGATGCTTCTAGTTCCTCCTCTCAATTAAAAGATGCTGCTCATCCTGGAAGTGTCCTGTGAGCTGGTAAATGATCCCAAAATGTAGAGCTAAAAGAATATTGGGCACTTGGGACTCATTCTCATTCCTGAAACAGGGCTATCTCCTGTTTACTGCTGGCCTTGCCTTCTCTTTTTTTTTTTCATATCTCCCGAAAAGGTAAGCACTTGATTTCACCTCTATTTGAGAATGAGGGTGAGGCTGAGAATGAGAGCAAATTTTCACTCAGAAATCATGTTATATTTGTATTCATGTTATCAGGGTGTATGCCATCTCAGGATTTTAATGCTAGAGAGAATGGCACTATGACTTTAATTTTGTAATTACTGCATTTAATTTATACATATATATTATTGTCTTAGTTTTAATTACATATATACTTGTCACCATCAAGGACTATGAACTCATGAAAGGCAGGAACAGATTGTATTCCACTTTGTAATCTTGGTAACAAAGGGGTAGGATAAAAGAAAACCAATGTGTTTATTCACCTACTACAAATGGTAGTTCACCTCTGTTGTTATTAGTCACAAAAATCTCAAAGCAAGAATTATTATCTTTATTTTCAAGATGAGGACAAAAAGTCCAAAACCACACAGTAAGGAAAGAACAGATCTGTGAATTCAGCCCCAAACCATCTGAAAACATAAGCTACATGAGTGTAAAAAATTTTTTTGTAACATATAAAACCAACAAAGCTCATTTCCATTCCACCTCACCAGGTTCAGGGAACTGAACTCCTGGGCACATTGCTGGTATGTGGCTGATGTTCAATAGATAGTTGGTGGGTTAAAAATGAAAACTCTATCTGGTTATGTTGGAGTAAGAAAATGGGGTGGCACCTATTTGCATAATCAAAGCAAGCCTTCAAGGTGATTGAACACCAAATTTATTCTCAGGCAGTTAGGACACACTCAGCTGCAGTCTGGAACCCCAGGCAGGCAGCCCCACTGAAGCTGCTACAGAAAGTATTTGCCAAGGCTAATCAGTCTATCCTGGCTGTTCAGTTAGGTTCTGACTTGTAATCCTCTTCTGACATCACCATTTTACTCACTGAATTATAGTCAACACCACAGGAAGAATTAATGGCTGCAAAATAATACTTGGGTAATGGGAAGAGAGCCAAATGTAGACTGTTTGCATTTATAATTGATACAAGTATTACCTTTCCCCCCCAAAAAAAAATCACATGAAGTTGGTCTTTTGCTTTTGCAGAGAAGTCAGCCCTTAGTGAACATGTGTGTGTGTATGTGTGTGTGTGTGTGTGTGTCTGTGTGTGTCTGTGTCTGTGTGTATAGGGTAAAAGCATCGCTGGCTAGATATCTAGGGACAAGTACTTTTCCAAGATTATGATGACTCAATTATTTTCTATTCCATTGACAGAAAGGCGTCTTTTTCTGTATATATTAAATAGATTGTGGAGGATATGAAAAAGAAGGGGGAAAAGTGTTGGACTTTCACAAAGAGATACCCAAGACTCTGTGTCCATCAGAGATAATCATGCCATTAAATAAGCTAAAATGAAGTGAAATAAGATTTTAAAAGGTAAAAGTGACCTGCGGAGGAGCACGAGCTCTGAAATATGAGATAAACAATCACTTGGCAGGCATGATTTCATTTAAATATCACAATGATATATAATAGCTGTCTTTTCCCCCGTTATAGCCCCACAGACGAAAGCAGGTAATCCCTGGTTCTGTAAACAGTGAAGGAAAGAGCCCAAGTTTGAACTTGGTTCTGGTTGAGACTGAGCTGTGCTGATTTCCCTGTCCCTGGTGAGCAGGAATGGTGGTGGGACGTCCGCCCAACTGCAGTGCCACGTGTGTGTCCCAGAGCTGGGCAGAGCAATCAACTAGCATCAAAATACTTAAGTTTCTATTTACATTAAATATCATCTTATTAAAAATAAGGATGTCATACTCTACTAGTCTTTAGTTGTGAACTATTTAATTGCAAACAATTGACCTGGCAATGTTATTTAGTGAGTATGTTAAGTTGTACATGATTGTTTAGCAAGGTCTTCAAAATCAATTAAGCATATTTCCTTTTTCTGTATGCATGAAAAATAATACTTTAGGAAGAGTGAGCAATTTTGTGAAATTAATAAGTAATATAATTAGCATGGCTAATTTACATGAATGAAAATATTTGCCTCATGATTTTTGTTAACATTTGTGTATATTTGGTCAAAATGCTTGTACATGGGTTTTGTACTAAGAATATCAGGTGGGGAAGAGGACAGAAGGGAATAAAAAGGGGATGGATGTAATACAACAATTAAATTAAATTTAAAAAAAAGAATATTTATATCAGATGTTACCATACCAAAAGTTTAGAAATTCTGTCATCATGGTCAGCTTGAGGACAGCCTCTCTGGCAGGTGTCGTAAATTCAGATACTGCACCTGTTGAGCATGAGTCCAGTGAGCCACGTGTGGACGGCTCTGTGGTGAAGATGATTCTCTGCCCCGTATAAAGTCACAATCGCTGTTCATCTCCACCCAGTTGTTGCCATGTGGCAGCATGGGTCCAGTGCTGCTAGATCAGTAGTTTTAGAGATGCCAAGAATCCAAAATTTGTACATGCAACCTCTAGCTCCTTATTATTGGCACCTGGGTCAGTTGTTAAATTAAACTTTGCATGCCAAACAAAACCATACAATATGTGCTGGCTGCTTCCATTACCAAGGATGACTGTTTGGTTGTCCGTCCTAAGGCCTCAGAACAGATCTGGCATGGATGGGTGCACAGTTGTCTTTGTGACAGAATGTCCTGACTTAGAGATTGGGGAACTATTCTTTGTATAGTTTCATTCCTGCCCCATTGTTGCTTAGGACCAATTTTCAATATATTTGTTCCTTTGCCAACGGCATCCTTGAGAAGCCAGGAGTTAGGAGACAAAGATGATGCAGATGATTGCAGTGATGGTAATGAATGATAGAACCCTGCTTAGAAGAAAGTTTTCCTGTAGCTGGAAGATGGGGGAGGATTAAGGGTAAATCAACAACAACAACAAAAAACTGGTGAACACTGTGAAGGAAGATTTTTCTTTAGCAATGAGTGGACACCTAAATTCTTATTCTTCGTTCCTATTTGTTTTTAGTCATTTGCATCATTTTTTATAATACTGACCTTCAGCAGTCCACAACATAAACAATCAGTGGTCTTCTATGGCTGCTATGTTTGTACATTCTGGAAATCTGTCTTTGATGCAAGCTAGGGGAACAGACAGGAGGGGACAAATGTGAGTAGCTTATGGCAAATTACTGAAACAGAAAAACAAAACAAAAGTGAAATCTCAGGAGATGAAGGTGAAAACTACAGAAATATCACCAACAGCAATCAAATTCCATGGCAACATGTTAACTTCTTATCTCTGGGGGAACTTTCCATTTGTTGCCTGCCACTAAATCTACTTTCCTTTCCATCCCCAAATGCCTGAAGAATTAGCATGTAAGGCTACAGAGGACAGTGAGCCAGGAGCCAGAACTTCTCAGCAGGGCTGTCCTCCACCTTGAGCCGTTTCCCTCTGGGTCTCAGTTCATCCGGTTTGAAGGGAGAATCTGAAGCCGGAAGTATCTGAGCCACTGTGGGAACATGGGGATCAAATGAGATGCGGTACATGCTGGCACACTGCCCATAGCACCGGGCTGTGTGCAGCGGATCCTTCTTGTTGCCAGTCCTACAGCATTGCACATCAAAATGGCTCTTGGAGGAATTTCCTGGTCCGAGTTTGATTTTGAAGCCAGAATATTCGCTTGGGATTTCAGGGAGCAGGTTGGCACCCCCACTTTGGTTCACCTCTGGTTGCAGGGGGAAGAGCAAGAGAAGCTCTCCTGAGCTGAGCAAGTAACTTCCTCCAGACCTGGCTCTGGGTCTGTCCCCCCAAAATTCTGTAGTTTCTCAATGCAGAGCTTCCCCCAGAGAGATGTTCATTTCTAACTGTCCCCCTCAACAGGCTGGAAGGTCCTCAAAGGAAGAGGCCATGTATGGTTACTAAAGATTTCTCAGAAGGTGCTGTGGAGGGACAACAGTGCATAGTGGGAGAAATAGTCTC
Organism: Noctilio leporinus; assembly: GCA_004026585.1. Classification (NCBI taxonomy): domain Eukaryota; kingdom Metazoa; phylum Chordata; class Mammalia; order Chiroptera; family Noctilionidae; genus Noctilio; species Noctilio leporinus. The sequence continues at coordinate 20,618 of PVIW01001158.1, forward strand.
ACATTAGTAGTCCTGCAGTTGAATCCCAGCTCTGTCATGTACAGTCCTGTGGCCTTGGGAGAGTGACTTAGTCTCTTATTCTTATCTGTAAAATGGGGAGAGCGAGCCTTACTTCTCAGGTCTGCCATAGAGCCTAAAACCTAGTGCTTGGGCACTTAATCATTTTTCCTTCCTTCCTTCCTTCCTTCCTTCCTTCCTTCCTTCCTTCCTTCCTTCCTTCCTTCCTTCCTTCCTTCCTTCCTTCCTTCCTTCCTTTCTTGCCTGCCTATTTCAGCATCTAGAAAAGTTTCTGACTGGACAAATATTAGGTGATAAATTGTGTGTGTGTGTGTGTGTGTATTTCAAGTATATCTAACGGTTTGGCGTCACCACTTGTTGAACTGATTCACGGTATTTGTCATTAGGTATTTGTTCAACCAGCTGGAGGTAAATCGCTACTCTCACTGAGCCTCAAATTTTCTATGTGTAGAAGAATGGTAATTGAATTCAATGTTTGTAAACAGAGCTCAAGTTCAGTGAAAACATATTTCATGTGTCCTGCCCAATGTTGGCCTAACTGGTATTTAAAATAATGATAACAACAACAACAACAAAAACCTTATAGCCAGACTTAGCCAGTGAGCCTTTAGCTGCATGAAGGAGTGGTCTTTGCTGGCATTTCAGCAAGGCATGGTGTGGGGACATTTCTTGTAGCTAAGTGCTAGCTACTCCCCATGGACAGGAATATTCTCTGTCCAGTGTACTTAGGCCTGGGCTACAGTATCCACTGCTATTTCGTGCTTGGAGCCTCTAATCCTATGGCCTTAAATGTGGTAGCATAAACTTCCGTTCCTCAATGATTCAATGATTTCTTAATTATCACTGATATTACCGTGGCTAAATCACACAACTGAAAAAGAACATATGAACTCTGGCTGGTGGCACAATGGATAGGTGCCAGCCTATGAACCCAGAGGTCGCTGGTTCAATTCCCAGCCAGGGCACATAACCAGGTTGCAAGCCACGTCTCCAGCCAGGTCTGTAACTGGAGGCAAGTGAAAGGCAACCATCCATTGATGTCTTTGTCCCTCTCTGCCTCTCCTCCCCTCTCTCTAAAAATAATAAAATCTTTTTTAAAAATGGGGAAGGGAACAGAGGGGGGGAAGAAGGGAATGGATGTAATAGAACAATAAACAATAAACAACAATAAAACAATAATAAAATTAAATTAAAAAAAAAGAAAAAGAAAAGGGGACATATGATACATGCCCATAGGCAACAATATCATTTCTTAACTCATTTCTGAGTGGTTCTCTCCCCATATAATCTACACTCTCATTAGTCAGTCCTCTCTAGATACCTAAGTAGTTTCCCAATCTAAGTGGTTGTTCATTCAAAGAGAAACAATTTATACTCTTCATTTCTCCTTGTAGTTACTTGGCCCTGGGTCTGAGCCTTCTAGGTTTCCAAGATTCTGATGTTGACTCATGGGGCAAGTTGTGGGCCCCTGGTGGGCAGCATCAGTGCTGCAAAGATAATTTCAAACCAGATACATCCCCAGATACTGTGGAGCAACAAATAGAAAGCCCAGCATACATACTCTTTGTGAATCTTAAATCCAGGCCCTTCTGTCTAACAGTGCACTTGAACTTCCTCTTTTGAATTTTTATCCAACTCACAGAAGAGAGAGGAAAAAAGGCAATTTTCTGCCTTTCAAAAACACAAATCACAGAACTTTGTGAATTTGACAAATAAAATCTTTTATTTTTTTCCTAAAATACCTTTTTTCATTCTAATGGTTGCCATTATAACGTCTGCCATTACACAACATAGTTTTTTTCTTTTCTAGGTGTAATCAGATAGTGACAGAAATATGATAAATCTTTCTAAAGGACTTACTTTAATTCTCCATTTCTTACTGGGGCTGAAGGCTCTCTGTTTTATTTGAAGGTAAAGGATCTTATTTATCATGTCGGCATAAATGTCTCCACTATGAATAATGCAGGTTATTGGAATACTCAGAGGGAAAAATATGGACCTGTCCTCTACAGGGACAGGTTTAACATCTTACAAGAATAAGTTAAAAAGAAACTTGCATTTTTCCATTTAAGCAGGAAAACACAGTATTGTTCAAGATGGCTGCACTGCTGTCTTAAGGGTTCTCAAGTCCATAAAGGTACTCAGGACCCAATAGAATGGCATAAGGGAGAAAAGCAAAACATAGTCATTTCAGTGTCATGATCCCATCTGGTCACAAGGGATCAAGTTTATTAAGAGAGATGGTGTAACCTATTGAAAGACAGAGTAACCTACTGAAGTTTTGGAATCAGAGAAAAAGATGTTTAAATCTTACCATATCATGTATTAGATTTATTGACTTACAGAAATTAGTTGTTTGGGAGTTGGGCTTGGTTTTCTTATCAGAAAAATAGGGGTAAGAATCTACTACTGGTTAGAATTGCTTTTGCTTGCAGGGAATAGGAAAATCAAGTAATTGTGACTTAATCATAAAATCCTTAATTATATCTCATGATTTAAAAAATATAGGCAATATGTAGCTGCAGGTTTGATTCAGCAGCTCAGTGATTATCAGGCCAGTTTGGTGTGCCTGTGGTTTTATTGGATATTTTCCCCATGGTACCAAGTGGGCTGTCCCTCCAGTCATCAATTCCTCCATCCAGCTTGCTAAATAGAATAACTATGTCTGGAATTGTCATTTCCCTTGAATAGCAACCCCACTCCCACTCTCTTTCCCCTCAGATTCCCCTTTATTTCTCATTAGCCAGAACTTGATCACATATCCCGATCTGGAGGTATCACTGGGAAGGTGGACAGGGGTAACATTCTTACCATAGACCTGTGGCACTCAAGGTATGGTCCTCGGGACAATTTTCACAAGCTTGTTAAAATATTAATTGCTGCAGTCCCCCTCCGAAATTTCTAATTCTGCGTGTGGGGGTAAAACCTGATCATGATCATTTCTGTGTTACTTCCTGCAGCTGTTAATGCTGCTAGTTAGATGACCACTGTTTGACAACTACAAATTTAGATCAAAAGTGATTCAGACCCTGGGGCTAGGATATGGTCCTACTTTTGATTTTTTTTTTTTTTTTTTTTTTGAGATTGGTGAATTAGCTTCTGCTTGAAATGAAGCTAATCTGATGAAGGGCAGAGTGGAGAGGTACAGGGAGTCTTAGTCCTGATGATGCTGTGTGATTACCTATATCCCAGAGTGTAGAGCCTGTGGACTTTCCAATTATGTGAGCCAATATGGTCTTGTTTAGATGGAAGAGTATGAAGCAAGGTTCACAAGTAACTTGCAACAGATGGCCCAAAGTCAAGGGTGCCTCAGTACCCACTTTTTCATACAGGTACCCTCTAGGCTTCTCTCCATGTTTACCTCCTTCCATTCCCCTGGATCTGTATTTCACAGTTACTCTTCCAACTGTTGTTCCTGGCTCTTCCTTTGGCTCTGAGGTGCAGAATCGTATATTTTGTGTTCCTTCGGATTCTTAGTATTGAAAACTTACTTTTAGCTATTCTGTCTTGGGTTATGATGAGAAGTATTCCTTCTAGTTTAATACAGTGTTTAAGACATTCCTACGTTGTCACTTACATACCCCAGCCTTTTGGGCAGAAGCAGATACATTGTAGAAGTCTATTTGACTGTCTTTTAATAGTCTTACAGAGGAAAGTTAGATTTTTGGTTTTAAACTTCTTTTTTTCCTAATATAAACATTATAGCCATTTATCTGTTTTGAGGCATTGCTTTAGTTGGTGCACACTGATTTTACATGCCATATTTTTATTAGCATTCATTCAAAATATTTCCTGTTTTTCTGTGATTTATTTTTAAATCCATGGGCTTTGGGAAATGATGTGCTCTCCAAATATTTGTATCTTTTTTAGATATCTTACCGTTATTTCTAATTTAATCCTGTGAGGTCAGAGAATACAGTAACATTTCAGTCTCTTAACTTTTTTGAGATGATTTTAGTTTTCATATATTGGTCAACATGCCATATGCACCTGCAAAAATATATATGCTGAAGTGATTGGGTATAATGTTAAGTATTTTTCACATCTTCTGTATTATTAATCTTTTTACTATCTACTTATTCTGTCAATTACTGAAGTGGAGATGTTAAAATCTCTGGATTTGTGTATTTTTCCCTTGAGTTCTTTGCGTTCTTTATGTATGTTGAAGCTTTGTTAAAAAACTTTTCACATTTAAGATAGTTACAACTCCCTCATGAATTGGCTCCTTTATGAAATGCCTTTTTTACCTTTGCTAATTCTCCTTCTTTTGAAGCCTATGTTTTCTGATTTAAATACAGGAGGGGGCAAAAGTACATTTACAGTTGTTTGTCTGGATAATAATAATAATTAATAATAATACAAGAATAAGCTCCGTGTTTCACATACTTACAACTATAAACCAACTTTTGCCCAGCTGGTATGTTATGTAATACTTTGGGCAGAATAAGTTTGAAATGCAGAGAACTCTGAGATTAGAGTCAGTGAAAGTTTGTATATAAACTTGTAGTAGAGGTCAGTTTGGAGATGTTTATCAGAGTAGAGCCTCCAGACTGGAGAGTTGAAGTGCAAATAAATTGTTCTTTATGGAAGGATTTGGAAATGATTTGTTTAGAGAAAGACAGACAAAAAGAAAGACTTTGGAGATAACATTAGAAGGTATAAAACCAGGAAGAAACTGATTCTCTTGTGCCAAGTCAGTAAAGAAAGAGATGTATAAAAGGCAGGCAGCCATATAACCAATACCATTGACACCATTATTCCTAACAGGCACCTTTCAGTTTAATGGACCCAAACTAGTGGCTAGTCAGGACTTACAAAGAAGAAATAGTAATAATGATATCACCATATATTTTGTGTAGCAGTTAATGGACTTCAGAGCTTCTTTATACCTTTGCAGAGCTTTGTTTGTGAGACAGAGAAAATGTGCATTTTTTTTTTTATTGCAGTTTTAACATGAGCAAATAAAGAACAAAGGGGTTGCTTAAATTTTATAGCAGCCAGTTAGCTGGTTAGTAGCAGATGAAGGTATAAGCCCAAAGCCCAGGTCTATCATCACCTAGGGTATTGAAGCTGGAGGAGGACTGGAGCGCATTAGAGCACGATCCTTTATCCTTTCCTTTCACGTGTAAAAAATTGAAATCCCGACACATGGACTGTTTTGGCATGGACACAGTTTCTCCGTGGCTGCGTGGGGATTGGAAATGAGAGAATGCTCATTATTGCACGCCTAATGGTTGCCTGCCTAGCTTTGCAGAGTGGCTTTCCATTGATCTCATTCATTCCTTAAAACAACATTGGGAGCTGCGTAATATCATCCTCATTTAAGAGCCAAGGAAGCTGAAGCTATGAGAAGATAAACCACTGGGCTCAGAGTCACACCACTAGAAAATAACAGAGCCAGGGTATCCAACTACAAAGCTTTGTCTTGTTTGCCTGTTGTCCTCTTGGCTCTCCACTGGAAGCGGAAACTCCCTCAGCTGCCTCCATAATCAGCGGCTGGTGCTGAGGCCTTTTTCTTGTTGGCTTGTTTTTGTTTTCAGAGATTGTGCCTGCATGAGTTCTGACCTGGGCATAGCCTTTCCCCTTCTTATGGAAAGTTGTCTATCAAGACAGAAAATGCTGGCTGTAGCAGGAAAGCACCCCAGACTGTGCAGTGGTTCAGTGAGACAGAAGTGGCTTTCTTGCTTGTGTAAAGAGTCCAGGACAGTTTCCGGTCTGTAGAAGGGCTCTGCTCTATGTAGCCACACCAGAAGCCAGGCGGACAGACGCTACTCTTGTTTAACAAGTGGCTTCCAAGGTTTCCTTGTACCTTAGTCCTACCCCTCCTGCCACACCCCACCGTGAGCAGGTGGAAATAACATGGAGGCTTACATGGAGGTTGTTGAACACCATGTTGGAAGTGCCTTATTTCTAGCTTATTCCAATGGCCTCACCCATCTGCAAAGGAGGAGTTCTGCGGGCACAGCCTTGAGAGCCCAGGGAACGATAGGAAAGCTAGCCTGTTCCCACTGCAGAGTCTCTGCTTCGTTTACTTGTCTTTTCAGTTTCCCTCAAACATTTTGATGCATGCCCTCTTGAATACAGGCCAAGCATTCTGCAAATATTAGTCAATAAGTAGGTTTGCTTTCACTGTACTTGTGGGCCTTTAAGTTACTGATTGCACTTCAATTTATATGACAGTTTTGGGGAGGAGAGAATCCATACTTGAATGGGTATATGTTATAGATTCATAGGTTCTATTCTAGCATGTTTTATAGTATTTTATTTTATTTATTATTTATTTTAAAAGATTTCATTTATTACTTTTAGAGAGAGGAAGGGAAAGAGGCAGAGAGGGAGAGAAGCATCAATTTATGGTTGCTTTTCACCTTCCTCCAGCTACGAACCTGGCTTGCAACCTGGTTATGTGTCCTGGCTGGGGAATCGAACCAGCGACCTTTGGGTTCGCAGGCCAGTGCCTTATCCACTGCACCACCAGTCAGGCCTATAGTATTTTAATGATCTCAAAATACAAATGAATATTTTTAAAGATCCAGAAGTCATCTGGAAGTCCCAACCAATTTCCTGATTACAAGTTAATATTAGTTTTTTTGCCCCTATCTTTTGGTTGTTAACAGCAACATAGAGTCTGAAGTTAATATCCCATTCAACAGAAGAAACGTAATAGATTTTTCTTGAGTCTTTTTTGTTCATCAATCCAATGACATTGATTTTTATTCATTTCAAGGTACGGATGAGGAAACAAAGACCTGGAAAAATACAAATAATGTATCAGCATGGTGGCAAGCAGAAAGTTGAAGTCACATTTGTCTCCAAAGCCCATGTTCTAAACCCAGTTACTCTTTTACATTTCCGTTTGTTCTGGTAGACTCTGAAGTGGGTAGAGTCCAGGAACTTGATCTCCTTACTTCTGTATCACAGGTGTCATATGCGTGTGCTCAATCAGCAGTGTTGAATGAATGACAAAATCACAAGTTTTTCTTATAACTCATCTATTCACCATACAAATGCTAAGAAAAGGTGTAACTAAGTTCAAGTTAAGACAGCACTTCACTGTGAACTTGAATCAATTAATATGAAATACAAAAGTATCTCCTTGGAAATAAGCTTCAAGAAATACTTGATTGCTTTTGTAAAATTTCAAGCAGCAAATCTGAGAGGGGAGTTATCAGATGAAGGGAGACATTCATCCAATTCAAGAGACTAGAATTTTACAAGAATCAAAGGATTTGTTTGCAAATGGCTTTGGTAGGAAATTCACTGTACATTCCAAATAGGATTAAATGTGTTTGCTTAGGGCATATCCTATGAAGAAACCCTTTGGTAGTCATCTGTTTTTTGTTGTTAATTTAAAAAATCCTCAAGCTATAGGTAAGATCCTTCACTGAAGGCCATTATAACTGTGTCTTTTTGTTGCTTGTTATGCCAATTTAAAAATCTCTACAGATTAGACATAAAAGCAAAGTATTAAATAGAAACTACATGGTGTCTTTTAAAGGTAAATAACAGTTCAAGACTGAACTAATGGCACCACATTTAGTTTTGCAAATTGACTTTGCCTCTTTGCGATTTGCAAACAGCAGGAAATATTGTGGTTCTTTGAATCTCTATTAATAGCTCTTTTCCAGTGTTCCTTTCATTTAGTTCATTATCATTAATTTTTTCATCCATTCATTCCCACACACTTTTGGAGGTAACCTTCATGTTTCTTGATACTTTCACAGCAAGTATAAACCCAAGATATCTGTATTTTTGAGAATTTGCATGTGAGTGATGGGCACAAAAGGAAAATAACTGTGATCTAGAGTAAGATGCATGCTAAATGGAAGTGTGTGTATGCAGAGTCCCTGGGGGTGAGGGACTGTGTACCTGGTGGGGTTAGAGAAGGTGACATTGGCTGGGATCTGAAGGATGGGTGTATGTCTCCTCCCCTTGATTGTGAGCTCCTGAGTTTCAGGAATCATGTATTTGTCACCTTTCCAGCCACCTCAGCACAAAAATTTATCTTTGGCACATACTTCCATATTCTTTAGATATGTAGTATCTAAAGAACTACATACAGGTTATTTTTGCATAAAAACTTCCTTTCTTGATTCATCAAGAAGATGATACAATAAACTAGAGACAAATACAGGTTCTACCCAGTTCTGAGCCTGGTTTCACCCTTTTAGCCGGGTGCCTGGACTTTCATGTGAACTTTTATGTAGCCAACCCTTGGCACAGAGGGTACAGAGATGAACATGATGGGCTCCACTCTCCAGCTTCCAGCATCTCTTGTTTCTTCTGCCACATTTTCAGGTTAGTGCTGGATTAAAATGAAAATGAAAAACAATCATAGGACTTGTTATGAACGGGGAAGAAAAAACTATTTTTGTTCTGTTCCATTGGGATAGCTGACACCCCATGTGATTCAGCCGGGCTCCCTATGACTTGTCCGAAATCTTTGAGTGACAGAGGCAGTGCCACAGTGAACTCACCCAGACCCCATTCCCAAAGCACCTGTCGAGTCTGTTTGCCTGTCGCAAGCGCTAAGGGAGAGAAACAGGTTTCTGAAGACAAAGGTGGCCACACCCGATTACAATTTTTAAAGCTCCCATAATGTCGCCTGGTATGTTCTGGACTTGGGTCTGTGGTGGTTGCTTTCAACGCCTCTGTGACCATGCAAAAGAAATGGCCAGTTTTGTGAGCACAGTAAACATGGGAGTGAAACCGGAAAGCCATTGTCGGTGCTGCCTGCCACCTACCAGGCCCAATAAGCAGTGACAGGGATTGACTCTTGATGGGCGCTTTATTCAGATGGTCAGAGACCTGAGAAGATAGCGGGTTTGCCCCCTAACAGATTGTCCTACATTCCATTATAAACAAGCCCTTTTGTAAGAAGAAGGGTGGTAGGTAAGGGGTTTAGAATTTAGGGCAAAAATGAATAAAAACCTCAGCAGCTTTCTTTGTGTCCTGGATAGAGGTCCTCTCACCCTGGAGTATAGCAGCTCAGATACCACCTTGAGGGCTTGCAGTCCTCCAGAGGCACAAAGGTAGAACTGCTGATAGTCTCCTGGAGTCAGGATGGGTCATCCCCTCAGTTCCTGAAACAAGAGCTTTTTACATACATTGATTACTAAGCTCGTTAGCTGTTACCTGGAACTAAAATTTTCCAACATTTAAGTTCCCTACCGAGGGCATCATCACATTTTACCTGCTCTACTGTAGCCCACCTGCAGGTCATGACTGACTGTTTCCTTTCATACACAAGCTCACCGGAGAGTAGAAGTGCAAGAGCCAGGATCTCAACTCTCTTAGTCTATTTTTCCCAGAAGTGGGTGCTGAGATAAGGATTTGAGAGCAAGTAGTATGTTAATATATTTTCTACACTTTCCATACTGAATCTATTCTATTTAGAATCAGAAAAAAAAAAAATTCTTTAGTCACAACCCTGTATCGGACATACCATACAGAATTGTATTTCTAGGGGCCCTGGCTGGTGGCACAGTGGATAAGGCGCCAGCCTGGAAACCCAAAGGTTGCTGGTTCGATTCCCAGCCAGGGCACATAACCAGGTCGCAAGCCAGGTTTCTAGCCAGGTCTGTAGCTGGAGGCAGGTGAAAGGCAACCATACATTGAGGTTTCTCTTCCTCTCTGCCTCCCTTCCTTCCCCTCTCTCTAAAAATAATAAGTAACATCTTAAAAAAAAAAACAAAAACAAAAAAAAACCCAGAATTGTATTTCAGCATCCTTCCTTCCAGGTTTCAATGTACTTGTTATTTAAGTTGAAATTAGAGAGCCTGAACAATTTCATATCTTGCTTTTGAAACCTAATGACAAATGCCACGCTTTCTTTCCTCCCACGTCACAGATTTTGGTGAACATAATTCTAGTAGCTTCATGGTACATCATGTAGATGTAGCAGCACATATCTGACTATTCCCTTGTTGATATGCTCCTGCATTTAGGCGTTTCTAATTCTTTGTTGTTACAAATAAAATATTATATGTAAACTTTAGAATAAGAGCATCTTTCAAGTAGTCTGGTTGCATATCAAATGGCATTTTTGGCCTCAGTTATAAACCTTGCACCCAGCACAGAGAAGTGTAGCCTTGTTATCAGGCACAAGTTAGTAAGGAGCTCTAGTTATTCCCAGCGGTCCCCTGGCAATGCTGCTTCCAGACAAGGGACATCTCCACTACTTTTCTAATTTGCAATGCAAACTGGGGGTTCCTGGTCTCAGGGGAAGTTGTAGGTGTATAACTGTCTGATTGTCCTTACTCCCTCTGAGAGTCCAACATGGATAACTTCAGGCCTACTGGACCACAGACGCTTTTACTGCCCTCTCTCATCATCTCATTTTGGGAATAAAAATACCTGCAAAGTGAGAAACTATTGGCACCTCCTTCACCAGCGCTCCTCCTCCTAGAAATTACCCATTAAATCAAGGGCTGGAGGAATTATTTATAATTATAAATTTATAATTTATCCTCCAAACAGGGATGGTTTTGAGAGTGAAAGGAGCAGCAGATGTAAACCAGGCCTATCTCTAGCCGGCTACGACATGTGATTATTTTATTTCTGAAGCTTTTGCTTTGGTTGTTCCTGATTTCCTGCAATACTAACTGGGATTAAGATGGTTAGTACCTAATAGTGTTGGTAATCTAGAAGTGATAGGGCCTGTGGGAATCGTGGCTGACTGTTTAGAGCTTTGGGAATAAACACCTGAGGAATAACTTGCTGCTGCTCCACTGCAGGGTCCTTTGAGCTGAACGTTGAGGAGTGACTGGTGAAAACCGGTCTTCCAGTTACATGTGTGTCCCTCTGTAACCTGTACTCAAAACATACTGGACTGACTCCATCACCCAGAGTCAGCCCTTCCTCTCCGTGAAACGTGGCCTCCAGTCCCTTCTCTATTTCAGTTATTGGAATTTTCAGTAATTCAAGGCATGTCCCACAGAGCTACACACCTGTGAAATTCCAGAAATGATAGCGTAGTTGCTGCAAACTCACTTTCTGGGGATTGATGATAGATGGACACACAGCCTGGCTGCAGTAGCGGAAGGTATCATAGAAGCAGTGGGTCCTGAGGGCTAATGGCTTTTCGAAGCCAAAGGGATATGATATGATATGATAAGGACTGTATGGGCCCAATCATAACAAGCCAGAAAGGAAGAAGATGGCAGTTGGCAAAAGAAGCCAAAGTTAAAGCTGGAGTTGCTCAGAATAAAGAGCTACACCTCATCTCTCACTACTTGGCCGGAATGCCATGAGGTGAGAGTGACAGGTTTCCAACTCCATTTGCAGCTCTGTGTGCAACTTTTCTACATAATAGAGCTGCTGGTAGCTGGTTGCCCTGAGCAGGTGCCTGTAGGAGAGAACTGTTGAAAAAGACACCAAAGAGGGTTTTAATCATTATGTGTTCTATCCCTATATTAATTAGATTTCTATTCATATAAGACTGCCAAGGTTCAGGTCTTTCCAGGAGAGTGAGAAGACAATTCCCAGCCAATGGTGGCTGTCTTCCAAGAAATAATTACATGGAGAGAATGCGCTGACCTTGGCATCATGGTTGACAGCTCATCTTTCTGCAAAGGTGTCACCTGCTTCAGCTCAGTGGCAAGCCTGTGGGCTAGAGAATTTATGCATGATCCAGGTGTTGGCTGATCCTAAAAAGCCAGATCCTAGAGTGAACAAAGCCCAGGAGACTGCTGTTCATTAGGCATGGCTGAAAAATGAGGCTCTCTGATTGACTGTCATAAATCAAGCCCTCCAGTAAGTCAGCAGTGAAAAGAATTAGAACAGTAGTTCCCAAACCATGCTCCCCAGAACACTAGCATTCTGCAGCCAAATATATTTGAGAAACTATGCATATCATTATTCTAAGTTTTGCAGGCCATATAAATGTGCTAAATCTCAGAGACTGCACTACCAAAAAACATAATTTAAAAAACAGTATTTAATCCAGAGTTCCCTGAACTTATGTGTTCATGGATATGATCAAAGAATACCAAATAGCACCTGAAATTACTATTTTGGAATTATTGAGTCATTATTGAGAAAAGGCCTATGCACTCAATAACAAAACTGTGCTACACATCCTCCATTTAGTTTTCAATGACTCGGGAACCTACATAGCATTTGGATTCGGAAATGTCTTCATGACCATCAACTCTCTTTCATTGTTCAATATATGAGAACACATCCCATAATAAAGCATTCAATTTGGATTCTGTCCCCACAAAAATGGGATGCATTTCTTCCTGGAACTTTCATCTTAGGTGGTAACCAGTTTTAATTGATATGTTGGCATGAGCATGTTTTAGGTGTTTGCTGAAAGGCTAGTGTTGAAAGAAATTAATGTGCTGGTGGGCTTGTGTTTTTCTCTGAGGCAGATATTGATGAATGTACAGAGGGGATCATTGAGTGCCACCACCACTCCCGCTGCGTTAACCTGCCAGGGTGGTACCACTGTGAGTGCAGAAGCGGTTTCCATGACGATGGGACCTATTCACTGTCCGGGGAGTCCTGTGTTGGTAAGCAGCTCCGCCATGACCTCCATCCAGCAGGCCCCTTGCAGGAGGGGCAGCCAGCTTCTGTACTCAGTTCTGCTGCCCATGTTCAGCGAGGGCACCCTGCTGATTAAACTCATCAACTTTCAAATTTCCTCCCTCTTCAACTCAGGGATTAGGCGGGGATTAGGCAGTGTGGGGTTTTAGAACGTTTATGCAGAAACTGAGACAGTTGGAAGACAAAGCTGGGTCTCTATGCTAAGGCGTTGCATTCTTTCTCAAGGACATCACAGTGGCTTGCTGGAAACTTTAACTGTTTGAGACACAGCTCAGAGAGAGAAGGAAGTGTTGCCAAACTTCAAAAGTTTAGTTTAGCTTGCAGCTTTTGTACTGCCAAGGTCACTGCACCTCTCTGAGCCCTCACCTGTTAACATGGAAAGGTGTGGATAATAATACACGTACATTGTTAGGATTAGATGGGGTGCCCTGTAGTTAAAGATGGTAAGCTGTGAAATGATGCGCGCGCACGCACACGCGCGCACACACACACACACACACACACACACACACACACATGGTGGCATTAACCTTATGGTTGCTGGTACCACCACCATCCTTGTTCATCCCTGTTCTGCTTGTGATTCTTTCCATTATATGCTGAATGGAGAAATCTAACAGATGGAGTTCTTCACCTTCAAGACCTTACGACTTTCATGAAATCCTAACAGCTAATCAAAAGTGGAATTGTTTCTACGAGAACCTTGGCCAGTCAGGTTATTTCCTGTCATGTGGACTCAGCTGAATTCTTCATGCTGACCTGGATAGATCTAGAGGACAGGCATTCTGACCAGGAGTCCTCAAAGCTCGGACTGCTGAATGGGAATTCATTGTCTCTGCTGATTGCCTGTCTCTTTTTTACGAAGCTGCTAGAGATCCTCTGAGTGTTTTTTCCTAGCTTCTTCCCTGGGATTACCTTAAAGCAAAGATGAATTAGGGACCAAAGGCGAAGAGTATGAATTATTCACCAGTTTTGACATGACTATTGAGAAATCTGCTGTGTCGTTGTTAAAAGCATGGACCCATGAGCCAGTTTGCCTTCAGTTAGTTCTGGCTCTGCCACTTCTAAGTAGGTTACCTTGGGCCTGGTATTATCCAGCCTGCCCTCCTTTGTCTCATCGGTAAAATGTAACTAATTCACATGAGTGTTTTGAGAATTAATTGCATCTGTTAAATGTTCAATAAATGTTAGTTCTTACGATCCTAAATGTTCCTGCATATTCAGCACTCTGCCCCATATACTCTATGTACAGTAGGTTTTCTTTGATGATTAATGCAACCTCAGCAAGAGGTTTGCATTTACCCTGGGTCTTCAGATTCTTGCTTTACATGTAACTCAGAACTCCTGTGTGTGTGTGCAGCTCAGTGTAAATAGATGTTCTGTGACTAGGACTAGATCAAACAGTTCCTGCATCTCCAGGCCCCCAGGAAGCAGGCTTTGATGTCTTCATGGGAGTCGTCACTTCTGTGCTTCACTAATGCTAGAGCTTTTCTTGGTGTGTGTTTCTGTAGCTTCACTTACTACACCGCCATATAATTTATGTGCTCTCTGACTACTAGACTATGAGCTCAAAATAGGCTTTATTCTCTGTCTCTCCAGTGGTACCCTTTGGTAGCTGGTGTTCAATAAGTGAAAAAAAAAATAATGCAAGCACTTCATGTGCCTGATAAAGAAACATAGTCACAGAAAAGAAGACACCTTGCTCCCTGCCACACGGCTGTTTTCCTGCAAGTGGAGGCTCAAGCCTGAGTCAAGGGTGGCTCTTTACCCCAGATCCCAGGGAAAACCTCAGTTTATACTTTTCATTCTGATGGAATTATCAGTTATATCAATTAGTGCCCTAACACTCTCATAAATGCCCCTGATAGAGTGACAGATGTCATAGTCCCCTCACCTGCTGATTTCCACTGGTTGTGCTGAGTGGTGGGGCAGGGGGGTGTGTATATGGTGGGGGACAGGGGGTGACTGAAGCTCCTGCACTCCCTGAGGTGGCACCTTGCTCATCTATCTACGGAACTGATCACTGGTCAGTGCAGGACAATCTCAGCAACTGCATTCCTTGGCAAGGGAACAGAGTTGTTTTTATTAGTGGCAATTTTAACTTGGCTAATTGTTAATCTGAATTCCCTCTTACTTCCACACTTTTAGAAATACCTTTGTAACTGGTTCTAAACAAGAACAAACAGAGAAGCATCCTTCAGTCTTTGGTATTTCAGGGTACTCTGTTGTCTCCGAATTATTTCTCGGTGAAAGAGATGAATAAATCAGCTCACGTCACTTTTCTGCTTCAACCTTGCATGGCCTTCCCATTGAATATAAGATAAATTTCTGACTTCAAGGCTAACTCTGGGATTCATGCCCTATATATTTAGCCTGTTTGATTTTTTCATCCCTTGAACATGACAGTGAGCTCACCCAGTTGCAGGGCCTTTGCTGTTCTCTGTGTCTGAAACACTCATCTCCTGTCTTGTCGCATGACTTGGTTCCTTTTTATGTAATTCTCAGCTACAGAGCCAGTTTTTCAAGGAGACCCTCCTTCATTCTGTCTAAATGAGTCCTTCCCCAGTCACTTCATTATATTCATATCACTGAATGTCTTCTATATCTTTTATGGCATTTTCTATTCTCAACTTCACCTTGCGTATGCATTTGTGTAAATGTCTTCTGCCACAAGCATACACATTCCCTGAAGGCACAGACCTTGTCTGTTTTTCACCTTTGCACTTCCAGCCCTATAACAGTCATGTAAGCACATAGTGGGCATTTGATGCATCAATGATTGAAGGAATAGACTATCCTAACCATATCAGGTCAGGTTCATTTTCTATTTAGTTTGACATAACTCACTCTTTAGAGTGTGGTGCATAAGCCATTAAATATCACAAAATCATCTGAGTCTTAATTCAGAAAAAAATATTTATTGAGAATAACTGTCCCATCAGCACAGTGTGAATGAGCTAAGATCTCATTCTTGAGGCATTTGTGACCAGGAATGTTCTGAATCGTAAAACATATTTTAATGGCACTGGAAATGATCACATCAGAATAAGCCCTAAATAACATTTGTTACTAATGCTTATATTAAAAGGAAAAAAACAACATCTGCAACAATCTTCAAAAGTATTTCTCAAGTGCTTTAGCAACATGTGCTCAACTATGCTTTTCGCCTAGATGATACAGAAAAGGCACGTGTCTGCAAGTGAAACATGGCTGATGCAGGCTTTAGGAGAACTGTTGCACATCATACTCTGTGCCATTTTTTTTTTTTTTTTTGTTAGATGAAGATGATAACACCTGCTCTATTGACTTCATCAGTTACTGTAAACATTGAATGAGTGTTACTGATGTCATAAGGAACAACTCTCATGCAAGATTTAAAACATTTAAAAAATGTTTTTTAAGATTTGCCTGTTTCTCTTAAAGTAGATCATATTATTGAAGAAATGACTAGTCTTAGCTATTATAAAGGCTGACAGAATAGCCATTCTTGAGGAGTTTAGCAGAACATCTCTTCCTCTCTCTCTCTCTCTCTCTCCCCCCCTCCCTCCCTAATTTCCTCCCTCCCTCCTCCTTCCCTTTCTTCCTTCCTCCCGCCTCTCTCTTTTTCTCTCTCATTTTTTAGTGTATCTTTTATTCAGGAAAGGGGTCACACAAAAATTAGCCAAGTGATATTTGCAGAAGAGGATGACAGTAATCTCTTGTTCCTGCAGGCTACGGTGTCCTCTGTGGACACAGTGGTGGGGATCAATGATTCTTATTTTGTTTTTACATTTTATCTTTCTTTATTTGTCGTTTATTAAATTTATTAGGGTGACATTGGTTAATAAAATTTCAGGTGCACAATTATATAATACGTCATCTATATATTGTATTGTGTGTTCACCGCCTGAAGTAAAAACATCTTCCATCACCATTTATCTCCCCTTTACCCTCTGCTACCTGTCCCCACCCCGCCCCCGTTCCCTCTGGTAATCACAGTTCTGTTGTTTGTAACTATGAGGGTTTTCGTGTATTTGTTTTCCTTAATCCCAGTGAGCCTTATTTTATCAGGAATTGTGAGCGAGTGGCTTTTTTAAAAAACTTTTTGGCATATTTATCTGGGTCGCTCACTGAGCAATGGAAACTGATATATAATTAACAGTGGCATGTATTAAGAGCAGGATTTTACGTATTTTACAAAGAAGATTGAAACTCCCTTGGATGTCAGTCTGCCCCTATGATCCGCCTTGCTGGTGCATATGAATCTTTCTTCTCCTCCGCTCCCTCATACCCAGCATGGGTCCTCAAGCTTAACCCACTACATCTTTTCAAACCCAGTACTCTCTGCTCTCGGCTCCTTTGCTAGTGGTCTTCCTGACCAACCCTCTATCCCATTTCCACTTGTCAAAATCCTGTGGAGGTCTTTCCCCCTCAGCCAGTGATTCTCAAGCCTGCTTTAGAGTGGATTTAGTTGATCTCTTGTGGGACTTAGACTGAGGTCTTTCTGTTTTTTTAAGTCTCCAAGTGACTAGAAAGAGTATTCAGCTAACAGAGAATTACTGTCATAGACTTTTCTCTAATAATCAAAAATGCCTTCCTCTTACATAGCCCCACAATTATGTGTGTGCACCTCTTTTATGGAACTTACCAGATCAAGCGTATCCTTTTCATCAGTTCATTATAGTCTGGGGGTAAAGTTGAGGTTTTTTGCTATCCTTTATATATTTGTATTGAATTAAGTTATATTGGTCATATATTTTTTGTATCAAGATTTTCAAATCCTAATAAACCCCATGTTATTGATCAAAAGCTATTCTTATGGGATATGGTGCCTCTGGGCCTCCTAGTACCGCCTCCTCCATGGAACGTGGTTCTCAGACTCTAGAGCCTCCTGTCTGGTCTCTGGTCTCTGGTCTCTGGTCTCTGGAACTGGACAAGAGGAGGTGTTCTTGTCAGAGTGTGCTGCTGCAGCTGTCATGCAAAGCCACATAATAACAATCAGGAGAGGTTGGATTAAAAACTCTTGGGAAGGTGGTTTCCATTTTAACAGGTTGAAGTGCCTGAGTTGATTGAACTGGCCTGAGAACGATTTGGTTCATGCTGTCCCTGCTCAGTGCCTCGTGCTCATAGGAGTGGGGATGAAAATGGCCGCAACCTGCAGATGCTTTCTGTGCTAAACCTCAGTGCAGGGTGAGGGTAAGGACGCCTGGGCAGGTAACCCCGGGGAGAGGCAGATCCTAAGTTCATATAGGCCTCAATTCAAATCCTAACTCAGGCACTTTCCAGCTGAGCAGCATTTGACCTCCCTCTCTAAATAGAGATATTTGACCTCGCTAAGCCTTCGTGTCCTTAGCATACAACGATGAAAACAATACATGCTGGTGGAATGTTTTCTCATAGAAATATTCTTTATGCAAATATCTTGGCAAGAAGTAGGTACTAATAGTCAATATTTCACCTCCCTTCACCTCAGATTCCTCACCTTTCAAAAGTTAGAAACAGTAATACGAGTAAGAGCTGACGCGGAGAGCTTACTTTGTGCCAGGCCCTGCTGTAAGCAATTTATAAAAGTGCCAGCCTTGGGAGTTGCTACGGAGTCATGGTGAGGATTAAAAAAGGTAGCATAGACCACGCAGACTCCACACCTGCACCCTGAGCACTGGACAGAGTGGGCCGTCACCACTAGCTGAGCACCGAGGCCCTGGGCCTGGCTCAGTGCAGGGAATTCCATGCAATGCCTACTTGAGTTCCCACAGCTTCCAAGGAAGGATACCCCCTTATGACCACCATTTTGAAGGTGAGAAAAAGTCCCCAAGATTAAGAAACTTGTCCCAAATCCCCGTAAATGGCACCCAGAAGCCATAGCCAGGGGTGTTTGACCTCCACGTTTCTGCTTTTAGTATGTTAACGTTGTAAGGCTTTCTGGACAGGGGTAAGAACAGCAATCAGCCCAGGGGTAGGGAAGACATTCTGTAGACCAGCTGGAGGTCAGAGAATCCAGGTGAGGAGAGAGCGCGAGAACCTGAGTGTGACCCAGGTGGAGAGTGCACCGTCTGTCTGCACTAACAGCTTCGGGGAGTTACGTATCTACGGAACTCAGGGGCAGTGTGGTGGGGCTGGGGCAGGGCGTCCAGGTGGCAGGTTCTTGACAGTTAACCTGCTATCACATTAGCCTTGATATCACCTGGCTATCTGCTGATGTCATTACCTTCTCTGCACTCTTGGTGATGAGAATCCAGAGTAGAAAAAGGACAGTGGTCATGGACACGAAGTTGCAGATGTTAAATCAGTGAGCACTGGGTCTCATCAGGCCCTCTGGAAGCCTTCTGCTCCCCTTCAAGCCCAGCCTTGTGGACAGAAGCCCGCAGACGATCAGCATATAGGGTAAACTGGGTATATTATGGGATGTCTATGGGAAGGTAAATGCACCTCCTCAGGTCCAGTGATAAAACGCCTCACAAAATGATGTTGGAACAGAGTTTGTGGCCCTCAACTCGGGTGTGAACCCAAGCTCTGTTCACCCTCAGCCTCTCTGTGCTGATACAGCACAGGCCTGTGGGCTTTCTCCACCTAAACTTTGGGACTAAAACCAGACATTTGGGGGAATTATTCTAGCAGGACGTCAAAGTAACTGTAGAGTCTACCCAGTAGTCCACCCGGGCCTTGTTTAGTAAATTTTCAATCACAATTTCCCCGTTGTTCAAACACCTTCCTAATGGTTGTCATGGTCGGCGGTGGAACAGGTACAGCTTTGGACTTTGAAGCAGTACTTAGAGTATGGAGAACCAGAGGACTACAGCTCTAATCCAGATGAAGACAGCATGGATGATAATGAGGAGGAGGAAAATTAGAATGCTACTAAAACAAAACTCTTCATAGTATCATGGTGTGTTCTCTGTTTTGTATCCATAGAGGTAAATCTGCTGTGGTCTTAGCATTAACCTAGATCATAAGGAGGGTGCAAAGAACTTATTTTTTAGGAAGTTATAACACCAAGTTGGAGACAGAATCAACGTATGTGCACCATCCAACAAAATTCTGATCCAGTTGCGATCAAATGTAAAACTATCAACATTGTAAAATCTGTAGGTGATAAAGAAAGAGTGTGATCAGAAAGACCCTGTAGTTATATAAGACTACATGGGGATGATTAGACCTGAAGGGCGGGGTGGGGAGGGATAGGTATATTATAGGTATAAAAAATACATATTAATAATAGTTAAGATTAACAGGTTAATTCATACTTTATGCTAAGAGCTTTCTAACTCATTTTATTCGCAAAGCAAGTCCGCTAAATGGGAATTGTTATCATCTCTGCTTAATGGACAAAAACAAAAACAAAAAAATAAACCTGAGGCACGAAGATGTTTAACCTGTTGTGTATGGTCAAGCTACTGCCTGGTCAGTTTCTCCTTCTATAACATGTCATTTCTTTCCTAGAACTGTGTACATGTTTAAGATGTGTGAAATATTAAGTGGCAAGAATATTGCTTTCTGTATTACCTGCTAAGGACTTGCTATATAAGTGCTAATGTAAGAGCCATATTTTTGTTTATTAAATGCCAACTGTGTGCCGCTTACCCTTCTGGAACTTGTGAGGTAGGAACTAGTGAGGGGAAACACAACAAGCTGCACTGCCACGCGTGCTTCTGAAACTGCTTCAGTCGTTTGTTTATTAACTGGCGATCACTTATGAAAGGATTAAGTGAAGGTGTGAACAGCGATCATTATTCAGCTAATTGCCTCATTTTCTACCTCATTGTGTTCTTGTAAATACACCCTGGTATAAAATGTGTGATTTCTAAACTTAGTTTATTTCTCGTCTGTGTACAGAGGAATTAAAATTTTGCCCCACGCCAGTGTATTCTGGGGGCCACAGCATCCCTGAGCAAAAGGTAGACGTCTAGGATGCTGGCCATCTAAGCGGCCGGCTGAGTGCATCACCATGTTCTGTGCTGAAAGGTGGCCTCCTGGTGATGGGAACTTCTAGCACTGCTACATGAAGCTGTCCAATCAGTGTTGTTGGGATCAAAAGCTTATGTGTCAAAAAGACAGGTACACGTGAGAAGCAGGTGAGGAAGCTGGCTCACCTCTGCTTGTAGCTGAGGCCTGAGTGATTTACTGTCTCCTGTCTCCTGTTCCCAGCTGCACTAAACTAAGAAGCACAGCTCTGCTTTGTAAGCCATGTTGTTTTGCCTGGGGTCTGCTTTCTGCTCGGCATAAAGTAACAACAAAGTGATTTTGACCAATTGCAGCCTTTTCCTTTCCCTCCAGTTGGCTGCAGTAGTTAAAACCAACTGGAGTAATGACTCCGGCAGAGCATTCATCAAGCTCTGGATCTTAGGGTGCTAATGCAGGGGTATTTTTCAACAATGGGTTCTACCGGGAAATACATTGGGCAAATTCTAAGTTAATGGAACTTAGCTGGTTTATTAACTGCAGGACTTTTCAGAGCCTTTACCGTGCATTGTTAATGTCCCAAATGTATTCAGCTTTAAATTCTTTGTTATCCTCCCAGGCATCTTGAGAATCTGGCATTCTACAGTATAAACTAACTGAAAAACTTCATGACTATCATTTACTCTAACAATTTTTAGAAAACTTTATTCATTATCATTGCATAATGAGCTGGTCAAAAGAAGAATTTTTTTCAGTCTGCAACAAAAAAATTTTGAGCACACTACTTGTCCTTTAAGCACCAGCCATTTTTATACTATTATTTAATTTTGGTGTCAGGAAACCATTAAACTATGGCTTTTTGACTAATGCTTTCTTTTTTGTTGTTATCATTATAAAATGAAAGTCATTCAACTACCACACTGCATTGAGCGATTTTTTCCTAAAGGCTTTTTAGGTATGAATAGCTGTTTTGTCTCTAAGCTAAATGGGGTCAGTCCTTACGCTTTTGACATAGCTCTCCTTTGAATAGATATTTTGTCTTCTTTTCATTTTGCCAGTCTACCCTCTAATTTTTCAATATTATCTTGATGATTACTCTTTTTTGCACTGCGGTTTATGAAGAGTTGATAATGTGATGTGCCAGGCCACAGCAACTCAAAAGCAGCGATTAGAAGCCAGTTGCTTATTTGTATCCCAGGGATGGAAAGGATGGAAGGAGGAGTGGTGCGGGTCTCCGAGGCGCTCTGTGACAAGTTCGGATTGCGCGAATAGGCCCAGGGGGAGTTGTGAGAAAAGGAAGCACACTGGAGACGGGCACCGTGAGGAAGGCGTTATTGGAGGCGTGCCATGCACGCTGACTGGTACAGAGGGAGTAACGTTGGCAGACACACAGGGAAAGATGGACAGTTTTCCCTGAAAGGAGCTCTGTGATACGGTTCTGGTTTTTGTAAAGGCCTCCTTTGCACTGTGAACTTGGCTTTTGGGACAAGATCAAGCAACAGTAGAGGCACTTTGATTTTGCCTTTTTAGTTTCTGCGCAGGATTTTGAAGCTTATACCCTGCAAAATCTTCTTCATAGCTTTTAAATAACTTTTTTTTTTTTTCACTTTCTTCCTGAATACGTGGCACTTCCGACTGCGTATCAACAGAATGAGTAGGGACAGTCTTCCTAAAAATTGTTGCCCGAACATTAGAGCCTACGAACTCAGTGTTCCACGGAGCTTACAGCAGCGATCGTAGGGAGGTGTGATCCTCAGACCCGCAGCGTCAGCATCCCCTGGGAAGTTGTTAGAAGCAAGTCCTCCACCCCACCACAGACCAACTGAATCAGCAAATCTGGGCATCAGGCTTGGAGATCTGTGTTGTTTTTGTTTGTTTGTCGTTTTACTTTCCCCCATGAACTGATTCTAACGTCCACTCAGATTTGAAAACTACTTCCTTGAGAGCCTTCAGAGGCATCCGTGCATGCACTGTGCACGCAAGCCTGTGTGTGTGTGTACGCACCCCATTGGAAGGAAGCAGAAGAAGCAGTTTCCCCTGGGATCTCAGGACACCGACCCCAGCAATGGAGAAACCACTGCTGAAGTATCGGGATCCAGACTCCGTGTTTCCAGTCACCACTCTGATCTAACTTCTCAGGGTTTTCCACCTGGGGAGCTACAATTCGGTTCCAAGGGGGAGCCTCCCACTTTCCTTTCTTGTGTCTGAGCATCCCTGGTATTGAATTCCATGTAGTTGGCAGCGTCCTGCCCCCTGAAATACAGCTGGAGCAAATGTTTCATTACAGAGAGTTCAAGCTTGAATGTCTTAGAACCAAAGACCCTGTCTACGCAGCAACTCAGAGATTGGTGTCTACCTGTCTTTGAAATGAATATTGAGTTGTTCAGAGCCACTCAGGTTGCTTCGAAATATTTACCTGTGGGTTTCTATGAGCAGGGTCATTTAACCTGTTGTACTCTGACCAAGTAAACTGCTATGAGCAGAACATCACCATTCACTTGTTCAGCAAGCATTTATAGAGAGGGTTTGGTCTATGCTAGTCCAGTGGGGGTCTTAGACACCCAGAGAGGAATCCCTTCTAGTCTGAAATGGGGAGAGAGGAGGAGGACAAGGATTAGGGGCAGTTGAGCTATAGAGCAACTAGATAGATAAAGAAATGAAAGTAAGAGATTTTAGAAAAAAGTGACTAATGCTTCTTGGGTTTGGGCATGTGGGGATGGCAATGTATATGGGACTCTTTCATGGAAAGTATATTTTCACTGGGACTTTAGGATGAGAAGGTTAAATAGGCGTTAAGTAGGTAGTTCAGGTAAAAGCAGCAATCTGATTAAGCAATCATAAACAACATCAATCTGTTTATGATTGAGGCCCTGGGGACCTCGAGACACTTCCAGTGTGGAAGAAGTACCCAGTCTATATGGGTGTGTTGTGGGTGAGGAGTGACAAAAAAAGCACCCAGAACATAGAGGTAGGGCCAAATTATAAAGTCATGTGTTCTAGGATAAGTAGTTCAATGCTGTGAACTACTAGTATCAGTATCTCTCAATGTTGTTGAAACTTTTATTTTGTGAAAACACTTTGATAATTTTAAAGATGCAACCATTTTAATATAAAATATTATATAATTTATATTTTAATGTAAAATATATTGGGTTAGCCAAAATGTTTGTTGAGTTTTTCCATATGATGGCTCTAGTAGCACTTAGTTGTCCTTAACTTCATTCAAAATAATTTTGTTAGATTGTATTGTGACAGGTGCCATATCAGTGTGCATGGAAAAGAACATAAAAATTGGTGAATTTTTGTGCAGCCATTTTAATTGAAGATGAAGAAGACACGGAACATTTTTAGTGTATTATGCTTCATTACTTCAAAACAGTAAAAATGCAACTGAGCCACAAAAAAAAGTAAATAAATAAAAAACAGGTTTGTGCTGTGGCTGATCAAATATGTGACTGGTTTGTGAAGTTTCTTGATACTATTGACATTTTGGCCAAATAATTCTGTGTTGTGGGGCTGTCTTGTGCATTGGAAGATGTTTAGCAGCACCCCTGGCCTCAACCCACTAGAAGCCAATAGTGGGAGATAGCTGACAGACTCAAAATATAAATATGGCTACATAAATATAGTAGTATTTCTAAGCCCTGGCTGGTGGCTCAGTGGATAAGGCATTGACCTGTGAACCCAAAGGTTGCTAGTTCGATTCTCAGCCAGGACACATAACCAGGTTGCAAGCCAGGTTTCCAGCCAGGTTCATAGCTGGAGGCAGGTGAAAGGCAACCATACATTGATTTCTCTCTCCCTCTCTGCCTCTCTCCCTTTCCCTCTTTCTAAAAATAATAAAATCTTTAATATATATATATAATGTTAAATGTTTAACATAATATATATAATATATATAGTATTTCTGACAAAATTTCAAAACCTTTATTTGCATCAATGTGATTTTTTGCAACATGTGCAGTTTTGTCCTCTTATGAATGCTTTTCTGAAAAAGTGAGGCCCATTAAAATTAGCCAGCTATTGACCATGATCGTTATCAAGAAAGTAGTGCATGCTAACATTCTGTCCTATAGTTTTCATTACAACCCAGCAAGTTTGTTATGAATTTTCCTTTGCCTCACAGCAACCTTTTCTCAGCAGATAAGTTGTGAAATGACTTACTGAAGCCATTAGTGGGGACACATGTTAGTCAAATATGGATTCAAATACAAGTTCCTGCCAATTCCTAGATATATGATTTTGTGGCCACTCAAACTGGGTCATTTCCCTGCTACAAAATCTTTGCGATAATGAGATTGTGGCAGGATCAGACCATTAGTCTAGCTTCTCTTAAAGAGGCCGAGGCAGAAAAGACAGCAAGATGCTACTGTGATGTTCCAAGCATAGGAATGGACAATCATGAATAAGCTGTGTTACAGGATAGATGGTACAGATTCTGTCTACTTCAGTTCATTGTAATGTGTTTTAGAGTGGGCCCTCACCTTCAGTGTTTTACTATTACCTTTTATGTATAGTGAACATCAGTTAATGTTTAGGGAGTCTGCTCATTGGTTGGTGTGTTGAAGATTTACCCTTTGGTCTTAGCAGGATGTTGCTACTATTTCTTTTTACAGAATCAGGAGCCTGCTGTGTGTGATGAGGTGGGACAAGCCTGACCTGAAGTCAAAATGCCTGTGTTTGCGTCCTGATGCAGAACCTATTAGCTGTGTGGCCATGGACAGGGTCCCCAGCCCTGTGGGGCCTGTTCCCATACTTCTTACACTGGGGTACATATGTTTCTGGAGTAAGGACTCTGCATGCAGGGGCACACAAACTGGGAAGGGGAGCCATCCTCTACTCAGTGGTCAGAGGGGGAAATGACCTGTCCAAACTGTTGTTTCAATTAGAGACTAGAAGGCAAAAATCATTTTTAAAATAGAAAACATGAAACCTAGGATAAATTTCAGACTCATGGTTCCCCCTTTATATACATCCTGGATTCTGAGAATTGAATCCACTCTTCCCTGCCAGGGAGACAAAGTTGGCAAAAACGTTTGAGAAGGCAGTGATCACTTGACCCTCTTTTTGGTTCTCTTTTAAGTGGTGATGGTGATAAAGCTAACATTCTGAGTTTTTTTGGAAGGACAAAGTAGGCCATGAATTTTAAAGGATTTTGAAAACCCTAAGGAGTATAATATAAAAAAAGTATAGTAAATTGTTGCTATTATATATAATAAAAAAGAAAAAAAGCTCTGTTTTATGAAGATGTGTTAATCAGGACTCGATGATTAACCTGTGGATGGCTGGGATATCAAAGCACCTGCAGGTCCCTTAGCAAGACCCATGAAAGGAATTACTTTTTGTTTGCATCACCCTGGTAGAGTTCAACCTTCCCAGGGGCAGGAGTTTTGCCTGATTATTTGCTATGGTATCCCCAGTGCCTGGTATATCATATATGCTCTGTAAATATTTGTTGAATGAATAAAGGGACTCAGAGCAATCATGTCTGTTACTAATGAGAATGTTGGCCCCTGAATGCTACTTTGAGGAGCTGAGCTGGACCACAGATAAACTGAATAAAGAATCCTTATTGTTTATATTCTAGCAGCCTGGGACGTGTCAAAGGTAAACAAAGCTGATGCTAAAGCAGTAAGGACAGATTTTAATCAATGATAAATTATTGCAATAGGGAACAGGGTCCAGCATGAATTGAACTCAACTTGGATTTGCGCAGAGGCAACTGGGCATTTTTAAAGGAGAATGAGAAACAGGGAGGAGGAAAGTGGTGGTGGGATTTGAGTAGAGTCAGAGAAGTGGGCATTTATGAAGAATAAGAAGGGGACTTTGGTGCATGTGAGTCCTTCCCATCTGGATTTTTGTTAACTGGCTCTCACTGGAGTTAGGGTCCTGTTCTTCCACAGAGGCTAGCAGGCAGGTCCTACCTTCCCTCAGGTGTTGGCTGGAATGGACAGAAATTTATTTAACAGCCTTGAGCTTTCCCAGGCAGGAACTTAAGGGGGCAGGAGTCATTACTAGTTTTTTTTTTTTTTTCCATAAAACTATGCTGGTGTATTTTAATGTATGGAGGTGAGTGGATAAAATCAGTTGTACTTAGTCTGAAGAGTTGGTAGGCCAAGGTGGAGGCCTTATTGAGAAGAGGGTTCAGAGGAGCATGACTGGAATTGGCTCAAGAGAGAATCTTTGCTTTTCATTAGAAACCAACTTAGTTTTGATTCTTAAAAGTTTTAACTTCCCTTAGGGTAAAAGACAATTTCAAAGGTCTAGAATTATAGGGGAACCCTGCCTGCAGAGACCCCTGGTGCCATGTATGAAATAAAATAGTCCCAAACAGCTCATGTGTAAGGGGAAGAAGATCTGGCCAGTGGCTTGAGGCCAAAGACCCCAGTTCTTTGTTCTCCAAGATCTTTTATTGAAAGAGGTAAACTTGAAGGCATGTAGCTTATTAATCAGTGCTAAACAATGCTAATTACAGGGAAATGGAAACAACAATAAACAACAATTAAAGGGACATGGAGATCTCACTCAGATCAAGCTATGCACTCAAACTTTAAAAACTTCTACTATTGATACAACTAAGGATTAGGTGAGGTAAGAGATGAGGCTAGGCTTCATAGTAGCTAAAGTATTTTCCCATGACCTAGTTCCCTCTCCCCCAGGGCTACTGGCTATAACATGGAAACATGGATGTACCCAGCCTTCGCGATCTTCCAGATGGGTCTTACAGACTTAGCCTGGCCCATGTGGGACTCCAGTTTTCAATGTTTTCCCAGGTGGACCCCAAAATTGAGTGAGAGGGCTTAAGCCTCTCAGTCCTTGCTTCATTTTCTTTGGCTTGATGAAAAACCTTCTAAATATTTCCAGAGAGAATTCTTTCAAAATTGGAGGCAGCCCTAGATCGGTTTTTACCAAATCAGTTGATTAGGAGAAGAAATAAGAAGAGATGAAGATCTTAGAGAAGAAAACATCTATGAAAAGACACTATGCGATCACATTAATATATATTTATAGCTTGTCTTTTCAGTAGGTACTGCCCTTCTTGGCAGTGACGGACTGAATTGTTGACCTGGCTCAGCACCCTAACTCTCTTTCCACTGGGACAGTTCCTAGAAGTTAGGGACCACAATGAATGAAGCGGCGAAAGGAAACAAATAATAGTCATGGATTGTCTTTTGATTCCTGGGGACTGTATTTTGACCCTCTTGCTACTTAGATTTACATATGATTTTAGAATGGCACCTTGGACGTCTTATGGCCTTTGATTTCTGTGGAGGTTGAAGGGTGTTTTTGGTAGTAAATGAAATTACTCTGTGACCTCTCTGTGCCTAACACCTTTCCTAGGCATGAGAGAAAGATGAAATTATTTCTCATCTGACAACTTGTTCATGAGAATGATTTGTCAAAATGCTAAGTTTTGGTTTCACACAACTTTTCACAGATTTGATCAGTACATTGGGTAGCCAAACCCAGGAATGTTAATACTCCAAGTGCTGTCATGAGCTTTACTCTCTACACCTGGTGCTCATATTAAGTGACTAATATTGAAAGAGTATCATGACATCCCATGAACCTGCCTAGATCCCTAGTTATATTTTAGTTATTGGCGGTACACACTGAGGTATTTTACTGCAGATGGAGAAAACAGTTTCTCCTAGGGAGGAAAACAAGAATAAGATAATAGCACAACAGCTTTCTAAATGAACCAAGTTGGTTTATTTTCTGCCACAAACAAGTCATGCTTAACTAGTGATAAAATCTGTTTAAAATCAATTCAATTCTGACCAGTGGAGAGAATAAATTAAAAAATCTATACATATTAAAATACTTGCTATCCAAGGAAAATTGTAACTGCATAGAGGCTATAGTATTGACATCATAGGATAGGGTTTCTTCCTGACTCCACAAGTATTGGAGGCAACAGAGACTGAAGGGTCACCCCCTGGAGGGGCATTGGAACTATTCCTAGGGTTACATCATTGCATCTCCACTAGGTGAAGCTAGAGTTCACTGACCTTTCACTCTTTACCCTTTCCGGCTAAACCCCTCATGGATCATTAAAGTAAGATGAGTCTGAGTTCCTCCCTATGCTGGCAAATCTCCTCTGATGTGTCCTAAGTATGTCCACTCACTCTTAATTGTCTATACTCTAAAAGACACAGCCTATGAGGTCTGTCCTGAAAGTATCGAGCCAATGTCAATACAATTAAAACAGTTCGTGCCTCCAATACTTTTGGGACAGAGGTCATGTGTCCAAGTGAGGTGTGATTAACGCACCACAAAGCAGGGCTGTCACTTCTTTTGTTCTGACCTGAAACATGCTGTGCAGCTTGAAACTTCATTGTCCTTGCATGTTGCAAGCCCCATGAGACCTTAGGTTTTTCCACTTGTTTTTCTCACTGGCTTTCCTGACGTGTCTGTGCTTTCCTGTCATTGTCGCGCTGCCCCTGTCAGGGAAGTGAGGCTGCTTTAGCTATGGGAGCAGCATCATTAATAACCCCCGAGCTCCGTTCTCATTTCCAAGCTCTTGATACCTGGTAATGGTTTCCAAATGGGAGCCCACACAGCTGGATCTTCAAACCCCAGGTTAAATTTTGCTTCTGACATATCACCCGTTTTGTGTTTGAGAGTAAAATGTGATGTGTTGGGACAATTACTCCAGAAAATGGAAAGGGTTGGGGGCAGTTCTCTCCTTTGACCTAACTGCTATCAAACCACTGGGGGGAAAATGTTGCCTTTGATCTCCAAAATCAGCCTGTAGAAGTTCCAGCTCCTGAGGCAGGTTCTGTGGCAGTTGTTATGCTATTGAAACTTCTGCAAAGCCATTTTTCCTGAAGGGCAGAAACACTGGGGCTAGGTCAGGATTGGTTTGCCTGCTGCTGATACAAATATCTCTGCATTGTATTTTCTTACATGCTCAGGTAACCCAAGAACCTCAAATTAAAGAACAAAACAGATGGCCTGAGCACAATCAGACGTTCTTTAAAAAAGCAAAATTGAGCGCAGTAATAGCTTTCAGGAATTGTGAAAATATCAATGCCAGAAAATTAGTTCTAAATGGACAGTGGAAGTTTATTGGGGGAAAAAATCTCACCTGAGCATGTAGTATTTAAATAATGAATTCACAAGGAGCAACACAAGGAAACCACGGAGAGCCCGTTGCTTACAATGGGAGAAAAACCCAAGTACGTGTTAATGATTATAGATTTGAGTGGGGGATGTTTAGTCTGGGCTTTGTTTCATTGCCTGTTTGTCTCAGGCAATGTGACGATGTGGGGAAGTATCACAGGGAAATGGCTTTGTGTTTCTCGGCAGAGAACAACAGTTGCTGTATGGAAACAGGGTGCCTCCTCCCTTTGGACGCCTTGGGACATGTATAATAGATTTAAGTTGGTTTTGTGCAGAGCAAACAGGTCTGTATTACCAAGAATATGAATAATGTCAGTTTCCATAATTGCTAACATCTGGCTTTCCATAAATCTGTTAAATTGCACAGAAGCAGAATTAGGTTTCTGTGTCATAAGTAAAGCGATTACATGGAACTCCGTAGGCAATATGGTCCTATATTAAAGCATGAAATCCTTTCATTCTGGAGCGACAAAAGCAAATCCGGGCTTTGCACCTTGTTTTTAGTGTACACGTGAGGTGTGTTTGCCTTTGTACTCAGGTTTCTTAATTTATAAGAGGAAAATACTGCCAATATGTTTGTAATTTTGTGGTGCAAAATAACCAAATGTTGGAAGAAGATATTATACTTAGGCATTAATTGCCAATTTAGACATTTTAGTGGAGGCTATAATTTAAATCTCCTTTTGTAGATGGTTTGTGGATCTGTTGAAATTACTCTTCTAGACAATTTCTTTCGTTATTTGTTAGTAGGCCTCCCTCTGCCCTTACCTTCAAGCATTTGGTAAGAAACTAGGATGGGGAGGGAGAAGAAAATGTTGCCCTGTTATTTCAGTGTGGTTCCTATTTTGTTTTATTTATACTTTCAACCAGATCCAAGGTTGTCCACCAACTAAGTCATTCTCTAGGGGTGTGACCTGCCCACCAGTACTTTGTAAAGGTTCCCCAAATGTTTTTCATTGGACCCACAATTAAAACTCACTGAATTAGAGAAGTAGCTACAGTCAGGAAAACTAGAAAGGAGGCTTATGCAGCAGGCCTAGTGATAAGTAGAAGATCTGAGCTAACACAGAATTCGAAGAAATCTGGATTTTATTTTTTATGAGTATATATGTGATGAGCTATTGGTCTAGCTATCAATTTACACTCTATATCCCCTACACATATAAACTCAGTTATAAATGCGATGAGAGAAGTATAAGATTGAGTATTTTTATTGTTACTGTTAGCAAAAACGGGAGTGAGAGTAACGCAAAAGTATTGCTTTAGGATTGTCATCTACAAAGTATTCTGTGTACCACCTACTGTCATTACAGTGGGAGTGCGGAGGAGGGGAATGGTTGCAGTGAGTTGGCATCATATTGAGAGATACTTAGCTGAGGTGGTTTTATACAAGAGATAAATGAGGGTCAGATCAAGGACATAGAGTGTTATATGTAAAATGGCATGTACATGGCA
This sequence comes from Noctilio leporinus, assembly GCA_004026585.1. Lineage (NCBI taxonomy): Eukaryota > Metazoa > Chordata > Mammalia > Chiroptera > Noctilionidae > Noctilio > Noctilio leporinus. The sequence continues at coordinate 51,644 of PVIW01001158.1, forward strand.
AGCACTCAATTACATGGAAGAGCTTACTTTCTAATGTAGGCCACCTAAGTCCCATAGTCCACTCTACTTATATATAGTTAAGAAAATTCAGAATAGAGGAAGAAGATCAAGGAGATGAGAGAGGTTTGAGGCAGGTGCATCAGGTGGTAAAATGAGTTAGAAATGACATGGGCCTGACCAGGGACAATGTAGAAGTAATTGAGACCTGATTGTGGTTGACCTGGAATTTAGGCATCTTAATTTGAGATTTTTTCTAGTCTTCAAAGGAGGAATCACTGTTCATTAACTAAATGTCTTGCCTGAGGCTACAATTGGTAGGACAAAGACAAAAAGTAAATCTCTGAATGCATCGTAGAAACATTATTAGAATTCCTTAACATCTTCTACTTTGTACTATTGTTGTGAAGCCAAGTTTTGTACCAAGTTTGCATTCAGTGCATGCATTCAGACAGGAAGGGTGGGTTACTTATCTCTCATGATTTTTAAGTCAGAGCAGTTTCAAAATTCTAGCAAATGTTAGCTAATTACATCATTCTCAAAACTTTAACCAAAAAAGATAAAGAGGATTCACATAAGATCTTATCCTTAACACTGAGTTGCAATGTCTAGAGAGTAAATAGTTGAAGGTAGGTAAAACCACAGAACCTACTGAAAGAAGGCACAGACTGTTATACCTGGAGGTGGTACAGGATAGTGGGAAGATCTCTGGTGCATCTGTCAGAGAGCTCAGGACCCAGTTCATGCTTTACCATGTACCAGCTATGTGACCACTTAGCCGTCTGTCCATTAGTTTCTTCTTGTGTAAAATGAGAGTAACTATTTTCATCTTGCAATTCTATGGCATAATTCATGAGACACAGCTTTGAAAAACTTTGAAACAATAAATAAGTATAAAGTAGAAGCAGTGAAATTGACATTATGTTTTTTGAGTATTTTAGTGCTTTGAGCACTTTAGGGGGAAATGCCAATGACAATTATATTCTCCTTAATTTAGACCACAACTCTTAACCAAGAGCTTGCAACCTTATACATATTTCATGAGAAGTTTAAGATGTGGAACAAGTTAATTCACACTGTTCTTATTCTGACTCAACTGTAGTTATCTACACGTACTCCTTTCTCCTCATCACCTTCATGAAGATGATGTCTTACCTGTCATGGAACATTTATAGCAACTAGTGTGCAAAGAACCTTGTGCATAGCAAACTCTTGGTAAAAATGTATTGGAATCATATAGTTTAGTAGTTTGCAAACTACTATGGTTCATGTACATAGACAATATATATTCTCATGTTAGCATGTAAATTAGATGAGATTCCTTTCAACTAAATCATGGAAATACACATTTCCAGTTATGAAGGCCCCCAAACTGGGGATACTTGGGGAAAGGAATTAATGCTATAGTAAACTTTATTATTGAAATGTGAACATACCTAATCTCTACCTCAACAGACTCTTAAATAGTTCATGGGTTCATTTGGGACCACATAGAAAGTCAACCACAAGTTCAAAAAATAGCTAGAATACTATTCTACAAAATTATTTAAATCCTAGGGATTTTTATGTTTTACCTCAACTTAGTAGACATAATAATTTCTGCTCTGGGGACTGGCTGAGCACTGCAAGTGCCATTATTTCTGAAGGTTTCAACTTGTAAAACACATGTAGAGGAAAAACAGAGGGTATTGAAAGAAGTAAGACCTGTGCACAGCCTAAATAAATAAATCTACTATTTAAAATGGTGAATTCCCAAAAGGATAAGTTGTAGTTCCAGTAGCTTAAAATAAAGTTGAGTTGTATTATTGGAGGGGGGAGGATCTGACTCAAAAATCAAATTCATTTTTTACTATGGGTTTGGCACTGTCTCTTGGACAACTTTCACAAGTGAGTTCTGCCATACACCATTTCTGTGATATATTTCACAAAAATAGCATTCCAGAGTACAATAAGTATTAAAGAAGAAAAAGCTGCTTAATCTTGCTACAATATATTTAAAATACTATCATTTAACATGTAATAATTATGTAAGCTATTGTCATATTTTAAATTTTTTGTATTAACACTTCAAAATCTAGTATGTATTTTAAATATGTGTAAAAACATATATATATATGGGTGTAAATGTGTTTTTGCATGTGTTTGGTAATATTGAAATTCATATCACTTAAAAGTAATTCTTTAAACAAATGAATTAACATAGGCATTTTGGAATAATGAAAAGAGAACTTTGTATTAATATGATTTGAGAAACTGACAGAAGGCAGTAATTAAATGGTGAATTGTCTGGATGTGAAAGGGAAAAAAAAGTAAAAAAGTACACATTGGTGGTTACAGAATAGACAAGGGGATGTTAAGAAGAACAAAGAAAATAGAGAATCCAAAGAACTTATATGCATAAGTTAGACTCATGGTCATGGACTAAGGGGGACATTACTGGTGGGAGTGGGGACTGGGTGGAGGGTGCAAAGAGGGGAAAATTGGGACAACTATAATAGCAAAATAAAATATATTCTAAAAAAATGTATTGGAATCAATGTCATCTGAAGGATATTTGAAAGGCATGATAGTAGATTGATCAGTGGAGTAGAATACGCTGATAGACAAATGGCAATACCCTCAAATAGCATAACAATTGTCCAAAATAAGACAAATCAACTAAACTTTTCTTGAGTGATCCCAGAATTCATACCAAGAAGAGAAGCTACTAATTAATGTGTTTCATTTCAATTCAAGGAAGGCTTTTTGAAAAGAGTAACCCAATGATGGAATTAGTTACCTTGGGAGGTAATACATAGATTGCCTGCTGGGGCTGGACAGCTATTTGGATTGTTGTTCAAGTCACTTGAGTTTTGAATGTCCAGGTGGACTGACTGGTTTATGTTTCCTTTCCATACTTGGATACTAATGAAAAATGGCAAAATATGTGTCTTTCATCAACACCCATGCCATACCCTGTTGTAGCTCTAAGATGTTTCCTTATGTGGTAAAAATGCTGCTGGCCATTAGGATGGTGGGGCTTGATTAAGAAAGAACCTCCCAAGAATGATTTCCTCTTTTTTCATCCTTGGCCTCAGGACCTATAGTCCATTTACCTGGTTTAGGGTTATGCTAATTACCCACTTGCTCATACTCAGTGGCTAATCCACTCCCACCTTGTCTAAAAGACCCAGATCTCCATAGAGTGTAGGTAATGGGTTAGCAGCATTTATGGTCTCTGGATGGTCTAGTTCTTGAGAATATTCTAAGGTTAATTCAGAGCTGCTGTAAGATAATTTAGTAACTGGAATGCAACAGGTGTGCCTTTAAATCTCAGGCCTGCCACTTATTAGCTGTATGACAATGGGCATGATAATTAATAACTCCACGAGCATGTCAGCTCCATCATTTGCAAAAGAGTGTTTAGAACAGATCCTCCAACACAGAGCTGCCTTGCAGAGTCAATGAGGAAATGCGTGTGAACAGCTTGGCACAGTCTCTGGCACAAGGTCAATGCTCACAAATGTTAATTACTGCTTTGTAAATGACCATCTTCTAATCATCGGCTAGATTCAAAAGCTCTGTGCTTTCTTTATTGCAGACATTGATGAATGTGCCTTGCGAACCCATACCTGTTGGAATGATTCTGCCTGTGTCAACTTGGCAGGGAGCTTCGACTGCCTCTGTCCCTCTGGGCCGTCCTGCTCTGGTGACTGTCCCCATGAAGGAGGGCTGAAGCGCAATGGGCAGGTGTGGACCTTAAAAGAAGACAGGTGTTCTGTCTGCTCCTGCAAGGTGAGATTGAGGCAGTGCTGCATAAGTTATAACTGTACTTTCTCTTCCTCCTTTCCCTCCTTCCCTCCCCGTCTCTTTCTTGGGCATGTTCACTCGTGGGTGGTCTGTGGTTCTGGAAAAGGCTTCTGTTCTAGGCTGCAGCCAATGGTGCTGCTGAGTGGCAGGCAGGTGCGCTTCTGGTGGGAAGTGAGCATGGGTTGGGGGAGGACTGCAGAGCACAGGGGCTGCAGGGCAGGGAGGCTGGCTAGCCCTCCCCCTGAGAGCTCGCTGTGCCTTTAAGGTTGGTTGGGCAAGAGCTTTGAAGAGCCATGATCCAAGGCTTACACAAACTTGGGAGTTAAAACTCCTCTTTGCTGGAAGCAGTCACCTGTGTGAACCTGCTCACTTTGGTGGGGACATCGTCCAGAAGAGCCAGGCTCAGAGACTTGTGGCCCCCACCTACCCCCCGCTCAGAGACACGGGGGCCTCCTCTGTTTTGAGCAAATGATGATGGCAATACGGAGGCCTTCTGCTGAATGATGTCTTTCTTCTGCGTTGTTTTCAGCACCAGGCTGCTCCTCACAACAAATTGTTCAGAAGTGAGTTTAATGCTTATGGAAATAAAAGTCTGCCATCGACTGGTTTTGCTTTCTGCGTTGCAAAATGAGCCTATCAAAGTGTTTGATTTCCTTGTGCTTTATTTCATCTTCTGTTGATCTTGCCTCTTCATTTTCCCTTGATAGTGCCTTGTTGTAGCTCTTGCATGGTATTGTTATGTCTTTTCGGATGAGACTGTTTAATCCTGGGCTTTATGGGCATGGGAAGCGCAAGAAATTACTTGCTTAGGAGCCTCTTAGAGAGCCAGTCTCCTGAGAAATGGAGAGCACTCCCTAGCAACAGTTGAAATGAATCTTGAAAAGCTCCAATTCATTCACCTGCTTGCTAGTCTGCTGTACCTCCAACCAGCCTGGTGCACTGATTTCAGAGAGCTATATTACCTGGTCTTTAGGTCAGGACCCCACAGAGCCTTGTATGTATGTAAACAGAGTTCAGCACATCCAAACTTCAGTCCTTTACCCCTATTTTCAGAGCACCTCCCACCTCCAACCACCCTATAACTTAAAAAACAACATCACGTTCAACTTTGAATGATGAAGATGCCCACTTTCTAAGTTTTAGGGCAAGTAATGTGTTCTAACTATCTTAAGATATCTATGTTTAAGTTGGGACTTGAGTTCTTGCTCTGAATTTCGTAGTTTTCTCATCTTGCTGTTTGTCCTGTAACAGTCTACAGGTGACATCTGTTGATATAGTTGGCTTATGTGAAACAGTCAATCCAACTTAACTGAGCTCAAACTCTCAACATTAATGACTGTGTGGGACATTCCCTCAGGAAGTCTTCAAGTTATTAAATACAATATTTAACCAGGTGTCACAGACTCAAAGGAGAAAGCTTTTAAAGAAAGAAAACTCATTGTGGGTTAGAATATTTAAGAAGGACTCATGGTCAAGGTTGATAGATCTTCATTCATCAAGCAAAATGCAGAAATTTTTCTTGTTCTGTTCTGGAAAACACTACTTTGCTGAACTTTGGAGGATGATCACACTCTGACCCTATATCCATTTTAGGTTTTCTGAATCCCCAGGCCCTGGAGTAGGTAAAAAATTTTAGTCCAGGCTTAAATTGGCTGAAATCAAAATTTATTTTTATAGGTTTGGTTTTAATTAATCCCATGATAAAGCATGGAATTTACCAATCATTTACAGTTTCCCAAAGCTTCATTAACCAACTGTGCCAACAGTTAGTTGGCACAAGTATTCTGCTTTTACTTATAAAGTTTCTGTGAAATCTTAGACTAAAGTTGCCACAGAATATAAATGGTACTTTTAATCCTATTTAACACCTATAGGTGTTAATGTAATGCATCTCCACTGCCACTGTCCCCCTTTATGAATAAATTACTCGGCAGATTTCTTAACATACATATTTTTCTTCCCATTGTATTTATTAGTCATTAACAGCATATCTCTCAAGAGGTGGTGGAGGGTGAAGAAGGTCTTATTTTCAGAGCTGAATAAAGACCCCTAAAATAAATTCTGTAAATAACCTTCAAAAAAGGATGTATTTGTGACCCTTTGTTTATTTCTATTACTTGTAGTTGAAAGTGTCCCATTCTGATTTTTTAAATGCTATTTTATATATATATATATATATATATATATATATTATTGATTTTGCTGTTACAGTTGTACCAAGCTTTCCCCCTTTGCCCCCCTCCACCCAGTACCCCATTCCCTCCACCATGTTCCCCTTAGTTCATGTCCATGTGTCATTCATATAAGCTTTGGCTTCTCCATTTCCTTTATTTTCCTTAACATCCCCCTGTCTATTCTGTAACCACCAATATGTATTTCTTTTTCTTTCATGTCTAGACAGTTCACCATTTAATTACTGCCTCTGTCAGCCTCTCAAATCATATTAATACAATGCTTTCATTATTGCAAAAGTCTTATGTTAATTTGTTTAAATAAGTACTTTTTAAGTAATATCAATTATAATATTACCAAACACATGCACAAATACATTTACACACATACATATTTTTACAAATATTTAAAGTACAACTGGATTTTGAACAGTTAATACAAGAAAATTAAAATATGTCAATAGCTTATATAATTATTACATGTTAAGTGATAATATTTTAAATAACATAGTAAATTAAGCATTTTTTTTCTTTAAAGCTTATTTTATCTGGAATTCAATTTTTGTGAAATATATCACAGAAATGATGTATTGCAGCACTCAGTTGTGTGAAAGCTGTCCTAGAGACAGTGCCAAATCCACAGTAAAAAATGAATTTGGTTTCTAAGTCAGATCCTATCCCCTCCAATAATACAACTCAACTTTATTTTAAGCTACTGGAACTAAAACTTATTTCTTTTGGAGTTTTCATCTTAGATAGTAGATAGAATTTTTTTTTTTTTTTTTTTTTTTTGCCATGCAGAGGTTCCATTTTCTTCAATACCCTCTGTTTCTCCTCTGCACATGTTTCATCAGTTGAAGCCTTTGGAAATAATGGCACCTGCAGTGCTCGGCTGATCCCCACAGAGTAGAAATAATATCTACTAATTTGAGGTTTAAAAAAAAGACAAGGATTTGAATAATTTTGTAGAATAGTATTCAAGCTATTATTTCAACTTGGGGTTGACTTCTTATGTGGTCCTAAACTAAACACTGAACTATTTAAGAGTCTGTTGAGGGAGAGATTAGGTATGTTCACATTTGATTAATGAAGTTTACTATAGCATTAACATTTATAATGCTATTATAAATGTTATTAATATAACATTTTCCCACACATCCCCAATTTGGGGGGCCTTCATTGCTAGACATGTCTATTTCCACTATCTGTTTGAAAGGAATCTCATCTAATTTAAATGCTAATACAATATACATTGCCAGTGTTCATGAATCATATAATTTAGTAATTGTTAACATCCATCTCAAATTAGTCTCCACTCTCAGAATCTTTTCTAACCTAAAGATTGATTAATTTCTTAACACACCAACTACCAGTTGGTTGATGTTTATAACATAAATTGTTGATAACATCTATCTGTTATACATCCACAGATAAGAACACATTTCTTAACAATGAATAGGAAAGAGCACATATTCTATGTAATACACATCCACATTTTCTTTCTTTGATTTTTCTGTTATTGTAAGTAAGTTGATTTTCCCAACTTAGAAAAAAATGCCAAGCTAAGAAAACTTGCAGATACAACAAAAACGCAAAACTATATGCTATTTAGTAAGACTTACTTATAACAAAATTATTTTAAAGTATTCATAAGTTAAAGCTGGAGACCAGGGTAAGTGGGTGCCAATGTATATGGTCCCTTTAAGAACTCAGTATCTCTTTCAAGCCATTAAACCTGGCATCTTTTTGCTTTTCAAAGCTGGATGCTGTTTTACTATCAGCTTTGTTGCTGTAGGTTAGGAAACCCAGCTAGGGGTTTAGAGCCCACCCTTCTCAGATGAAGCCTTGGCTGCTGGGCTATTTCTCCATCCCTTCAGCTGCCACCTGTTGGGCCCCCATCCAACTCTCATCTCCTCACTTCCTACCAGTCATGTTGTGATGAATGGCTCTTCTGTTCTGTCTGTGGTTACAAGGCTTCTTTCCAGCTGGTGTTTTGTTGGTTATTCTGGATGATTTCTCCCCAATTAAGTTGTAATTTCAAATTGGTGCTGGGAAGAGATTGGTGTAGCTCTGTTTACTCCCCCACCATCTTGGTTCTTCACATTTATTATATTTTAATTATGGTTGACATACACATTATAATAGATTCAGGTGTATAACACAGTGATTATTTAAGCATTTACAAGGTCTGTCCGGAAAGTATCAGCCACACAAACTGTTTTAATTATTTTGACATTGGCTCAATACTTTCTAGACAGACATTATATATAAATTATGAATTGATCACACTGCTAAATCTAGAATTGATCTGACACCACACATAACTATTTTAGTATTACTGACTATATTCTCTGTATTGTACTTTAAATCCCTGTGATTATTTTTGTAACTGGAAATTTATATTTCTTAACTCCTTCCCCTTTTCATCCATCTTCCAACCCCTCTCCCATCTGGAAACTATCTGTTTTATTTCCTTATTTATATTGTTTTTTAGATTCGACATGTAAGTAAAATCATGTTACTTGTCTTTCTCAATCTGACTTATTTCACTTAGAATAATGTCCTCTAGGTCCATCCATGTTTTCACAAATGGCAAGATTTCATTCCTTTTTATGGCCAAGTAATATTCCACTGTATATAGGTACTGTATCTTTTTATTCAATCATCTATTAATGGGCCCTTGGGTTGCTTCCATACCATATCTATTGTAAATAATGCTGCGATGAATATGGGTGCACGTATCTTTTTGAAATAGTATTTTTGACTTCTTTAGACAAATACTCAGAAGTGGAATTGCTAGGTTATTTGGTGGTTCTAGTTTTAATTTGAGGAACCACCATACTGTTTTTCATAGTGGTTGTACCAATCTGAATTTCCACCAATACTGTGCAAGGGTTCCCTTTTCTCCAGATCCTTGCCAGCACTTGTTTTTTATATATTGATGATAGCCATTCTGACATATTTGAGGTAATGCTTCATTGTAGTTTTAATTTGCATTTATTTCCCTGATTATTAGTGACATTGAGAGTCTTATTTCTATTGACCATCTGTATGTTCTCTTCGGGGAAACATCTGTTCAGGTTCTCTACTGATTTTGTAATTGGATTTTTGTTGTTGGTTTTCTTTTTCTGTTTTCTTTTCCTTTTTTTTGGGCGGTGGGGTGGGGTGTTAAATTGCATGTATTCCTTATATATTTTGGATATAAATTCCTTATTGGATATGTTATTGGTGAATATCTTCTTCCATTCAGTAGGTTGTGTTTTGGTTTTGTTGATGGTTTCCTTTGCTGTGCAAAAACAGTTTCTTGTAGTCCCATTTGTTTATTTTTCCCTTTGTTTCCCTTGCCCAATGAGACATATCCAAAAACATGTTGCTAAAAGCAATGTCAGAGTTTACTGACAATGTTGTTTTTTAGGATTTTTATGGTTTGGGGACTTACATTTAAGTGTTTAGCCCATTTCGAGTTTGTTTTTATATATGGTGTCAGAAAGTGATCCAGTTTTATCCTTTTGCACGTATGTGTTCAGTTTTCCCAATATCATTTATTGAAGAAACTGATCTTACACCATTGTGTGTGTGTGTGGATGTGGATTCTTGTTTCCTTTTATATAGCTTTGTTGACCACATAAGTGTGAGTTTACTTTCTGCTTTCTGTGTTGTTGCATTGATCTCTGGGTCTGTGTTTTATGCTGGTGTTGTGCTGTTTTGATTACTACAGATATGCAGTAGTTTGATATCAGGTGGTGTGATACCTCCAACTTTGTTCTTTTCTCCCAAGGTTGCCTTGGATATTTGGGGCCTTTTCTGGTTCCATGTAACTTTTAGGATTATTTGTTCTTGTTCTGTAAAAAATGCCATTAATATTTTTACAGGGATTTCATTGAATCTGTATTGTTTGGGTAGTATAGACATTTAAATGGTGTTAATTATTCTGATCCATGAACACTTTATAGCCTTCCATTTATTTGATTCTTCTTCAGTCTTTCTTCAATGTCATATATTTTCCAAGTACAGGTCTTTCACCTTCTTCATTAAATTTACTCCTTGGTATTTTGTTCTTTTTTTATGCAACTATAAAATGGGATTGTTTTCTTAATTTCTTTTTCTGATAGTTTGTTATTGGCATATAAAAATTCAACTGATTTTCAAATATTAATTTTGTATTCTGTTACTTAACCAAATTCATTTATTAGTTCTCATAGTTATTTGGTGGCTTCTTTAAGGTTCCCCATGTATAATATTATGTCATCTGCAAATAATGACAGTTTTACTTTTTCTTTTCCATTTTGAATGCCTTCATTTATTTTTCATCTGATTGCTATGGCTAGGGGTTCCAAAACCTTGTTGAATAAAAGTGGTGAAAGAGGATATTCTTTTCTGGTTCCTCATTTTAAATACTTTCAGTTTTCCACTGTTGAGTATGACATTAGCTGTGAGTTTGTTATATATGTCCTTTATTACATTGAGGTGTATTCTGCCTATTTCAGCTAGACTGAGAGTTATCATTAACGTGTGTTGAATATTGCCAAATGTTTTTCTGTATCTATTGTTGTGATCATATGATATTCTTTATTTTGTTTGATGTATCATGTTAATTCATTTGTGCATATTGATCTAGTCTTGCATTTCAGGAATTAATCCAATTTGATCATAATGTATGATTTTTTAAATGTATTGTTGAATTTGGTTTGCCAATATTTGTTGAGCATTTTTGCATCAACGTTCATTAGGAACATTGGTATAAAAATTTTTTTGTAGTGTTTTTGTCTTTTTTTTTTAATCCATGTAATACTAGTCTTATATTGTGCTTGGGACCCTTCCTCCTACTTCAATTTTTTTGGAACAATTTGAGAAGAATAGGTATTAATTTTTCTTTGAATGTTTGATAAAATTCACCTGTGAAGCCATTTGTTCTAGAGCTTTTGTTTCTTGGGGGTTTGTTTTTGTTTTTTTGATTACTGATTTTATTGTTTTGAGAGTTATTAGTCTCTTCAGACTTTTTTCTTGTTCTGACTCGGCTTGGAAAGATGGTGTTTTTAGAAATTTATCAATTTTTTCAGGGTTTCTGATTTGTTGGCATATAATTTTTTATAGTATTTCCTCATATATATATATATATATATATATATATATATATTTGTATTTCTATGGTATCACTTGTCACTTCTTATTCATTTATGACTTGATGTAGTTGGGCCCTCTTTCTTGATGAGTCTGGTTAAAGGTGTATCAATTTTGTTTACACAAAATTCAAAGAGCCAACTCTTGGTTTCATTGATCATTTTTACTTACTTTTTAGACTGTGTATTATTTATTTTTGCTGATCTTTATTATTTCCTTCCTTCTACTTTGGGCTTTGTTTGTTCTTTTTGTAGTTCTTTAGGTGTATATTTGAGACTTCTCTTGTTTTTGAGATAGGCCTGTAATATTATAAATTTCTCTTTTATAACTTCTTTGGATATGTCCTGTAGATTTGGGGTCATTGTGTTTTCATTTTTTTTTTTTTAAATTTTATTCCATTATTTTTAGAAAGAGGGGAAGGGAGAGAGGCAGAGAGGGAGAGAGACTTCAATGTATGGTTGCCTTTCACCTGCCTCCAACCACAGACCTGACTGGAGACCTGGCTTGCAACCTGGTTATGTGCCTGGGCTGGGGAATCGAACCTGCGACCTTTGGGTTCGCAGGCCGGCACCCTATCCACTGTGCTACCAGCCAGGGCATTTGTGTTTTCATTTTTATTTGAGCTCTCCTTAGATCTATCATTGTTTACCCATTCATTTTTTAGTAGCATGTTAGTTAGCCTCACATGTTTGTGAGGAAAGCTCACATGTTTCTCAGCTTTCCTCTTATGATTGATATCTAGTTTCATACTATTGTTGTCTGAGAAGATGCTTGATATGATTTCAGTCTTCTTAAATTTATTGAGATGTGTTTTGTGGCCTAATGTATGTAGTCTTACCTGGAAAATGTCCCATGTGTGCTTAAAAAGAATGTATGTCCTGCTGCTTTTGGGTGAAGTGTCATAAAAATGTCAGTTATGTGCATCTGCTCTACTGTGTCAATAAGGCCTTGTTTCCTTGTTGATTTTCTGTCTGGCTTATCTATCCACACGATGGTGTGTTAAAGTCTGCTACTGTAACTTTTTATTACTGCCTACCTCTCCGTTTATGTCTGTCAACATTCGCTTCATATGTCTAGGAGCTCCTACATTAAGTGTGTAAATGTTAATGAGAGTTCCATGCACTTGTTGGGTTGATCCCTTTATCATTTGGAAATGCCCATCTGTGTCTCCTGTTACAGCCCTGTTTAAAGTCTTACCTTGTCTCACAAGTATTGCTACCCCAGCTTTAGTTTTTCTTTCATTTTCATATGCATAAACTATCTTTTTTCACCATTTTACATTCAATTTGTGTGTTTCATTTGATCTGAAGTGGATTACTCATAGGCAGTATAAGTGTGGGTCTTGGTTTTTTATCCATTCATCCACCTATGTTTTTTGATTGGGGCATTTAGTTCACTTGACATTTAAATTGGTTATTGGTAAATATTTAGTTATAGTCATTTTATTTACTGTTTTTATGATTATTTTTGGAGTTCCTCTCTGTCCCTTTCGTATTCCTTTGTTTTATTGTATGCTGTTGACTTTCTCAAGTGTTGTGTGTGAATTCCTTTCTCTTTATTTCTTGTATATCTCTTGTAGATTTTTGCTTTGTGATTCATAAATACCAAGCTATGTTTATAACAATATTTTTTAAGCTGATGTCACTGAAGTTCAAATGCATCCTTTAATCAGTACATTTTGAATTAGCCCCTTGTCAGTGAGATTCTTTCTAACATCAGTTTTCTCATCTGTATTTATATTTTCTTTTCTACTTAAAGAACTTTAATATTTCTTATAATACTGGATTGGTAGTGATGAAGTCCTTTAGCTTTTTCTTACCTGGGAAACTCTTCATCTCTTCTTTGATTCTAAATGATAACCTCGCTGGGTAGAGTAACTTGGCTGTAAATCTTTACTTTTCATCACTTTGAATATTTTGTGCTAATCCAATCTGGCCTACGAAGTTTCTGTTGAAAAGTCAGCAAACAGTCTTATCTGAGCTCCTTGGTACGTCACTAACTGCTTTTCTCTCTTTGCTTTAAGACCCTTTCCTTTGTCTTCAACCTTTGGCATTTTAAAAAATTAATTAAAATATTTTATTAATTATTCTTACAGAAAGGGCAGAAAGGGAGGAACAAAAGGAGAGAGGCAGCAATGTATGGTTGCCTTTCACCTGCCTCCAGCTACATACCTGGCTGGAGACCTGGCTTGCAACCTGGTTATGTGCCCTGACTGGGGAATCAAACAAACATCCTTTGGGTTTGCAGGCTGGTACCTATCCACTGAGCCACCATCCAGCGCAACCCTTGGCATTTTAAATGTAATGAGTCTTAGTATGAGCCTTTTGGGGTTTGTTTTGTTAGGGACTTTCTGTATTTCCTAAACTTTTATGTCTGTTTGCTTGGCCAGATAAGGGAAGTTTCCCATCATTTTTTAAACAGGTTTTCAATCTCTTGCTCCAACTCTTCTTCTGGTGCCCCTATGATGCAGATGTTGGTATGCTTGAAGTTGTCCCAGAGGTCCCTTCAACTATTCTGAGTTTTAAAAATTCTTTCCTCTTTTTGCTATTGTGCTTGGGTGTTTTCTGCTACTGTGTCTTCAGATTGCTGATTTGCTTGGTCTAATCTGCTCTTGATTCCCTGTAGAACATTCTTTATTTCTGACTCATTCTTTTTTATGGGTTGTATCTCTTTTTTGAAGTTCTCATTAAATCCATCTATTCTCCCCCTAAATTAATTGAGCATCCCAATAAACCATGTTTTGAACTCTGTATCTAGTAGATTGCTTGTCTCTAATATTTTTAGTTCATTTTTCTGATGTTTTTCATGTTCTTTGAGATAGTTTTCTTTGCCTCCTCAGTTTTGCTTACTCCCTGTGTTTGTTTCTATGTCTTATTTGGATCTCCTGGGTCTACTAGTTTGTGAAAAAATGGCCTAATGTAGTAGGTGTTCTGTGGGGGCCTATTAGCACAGTCTTACAGTTCACCTGAACTAGGTGCCCCAGGGTTGTCCCTGTGGGGATTGTGTATGCCTTCCTGTTGCAGTTGAGTCTTAATTGTTATTGGCATATGGGTGTGTGGGACTGACTCTCAAGGCTGACTGGCTGTGAGGGCTTACCTTGACTAAAGCAGATTGACTAAGTTGATTTTCAGGACTGACCCCATGTAGTGGGACTCTAGTGCTAGCCAAATTCACCCTTTGGGTTTGTCATTTGTGGAGCTGGTTGGATAGTACTCTGAAGTTGCCTGAAGCTGGCCACCAGGTGTTTTGGTTCTGAAACCCCTTGGAAGAGGATCCTGTATAGGCCAAGTTTGGCCAACATTTGTGCCTGGTTTGGTACAGTCTTGTGGAAGCTAGAGTGACCTGCAATTGTTTGCCACTTGTGCTGATGATGTTAGAGAGGGTCTGTTGCTGTGAACCGAAGCTGCCACTAGTGTCAGCCTTGGGGCCATGGTGTAAGCTGAGACCAGCCACTGCTTGTGCCAGGCTTGGGGTACTTAGCAAGGGATACAAGACACATTGAGGCCAGCGACTGATTGTTTGGGCATTTGTGGCCAAACATTTTAGATTTTAGGGAAGTTCATAGTGCAAACTAAGGCAGGCTGCAAGTGTGGAATAGCCCTTGGAAGGGGTCTGGCATGTCACATGAGTTGAGTGTGGCAGGGTCTCTGGGAATCACCAGGTTGGAGAGAATGGTGTTAGCTAGGTTCATGGAGAGCACAGATTTGATGCTCACACTCACCTGGGTGGGCTGGCTGGCTGGGAGGAGCGCTACACAAAAGAACAATGGTGCTCTCCAGTACTTCAATCACTGGAGAGAGGTGCCATGACCCAAGCCCCCTCCAGCCCTTGCTCTGAAAACTAGTCAATTTAGTTCCTCCTCATATGTTCCCGGCTCTTTTTGAGCTCCCGCCCCTGCACTGGAGCCCAGAAAGAATGAGTTCGTGAGCTAGCAAGTCCATGCACAGGGCCCTCAATAAGACACATAGTTCTCCAGCAGCCCTTTGTCTCACTTGGATGCAATCCCACTGGTTTTCATAGTCAGATGTTATGGGGACTCATTTTCCTGGCACTGGTGCTCCAGGCTGGGGAGTGCAATGGGGAACTGGGATCCCTTGCTCCTCAGAAGGAACCTCCACAGTTGAGATATCCCTCCTAATTCTTAATTGCCACACCATGGTTGTGGGACCTTCCCATTCCACACTCCCACTGCACTTACCAGTCTTGTTGTGGCTTCTTCTTTATATTCTTAGTTATAGGCCTTCTGTTTAGCTAGTCTTCAGTTGGAGCTCACTGATGGTTGTTCTATAATTTAATTGTGATTTGGCTGTAGTTGTGGGAGGAGGTGAGCACAGCAGTTAGTTACCTGCTCTGCTAGAAGTTGCAGGAGTTTTGTTCTATTCTAATTTAATAAGAAAAAAAATCCCCAGTACTTATCATCCAAATTGACTGTTACAGTGACATTATCTTGAAGGCTAAGAAATCGAATCAAGGTTGGGATATAAAGTACTGGCATTTTCATCATATCCTTGATGATTCAAATAATAAAACCAAATTTCATAAGCCAACGAAGGGTCAAGGCTTACTTTGAAAAGAAGCAGGGTCAAAATCCTTTTAAAAGGCCACTTCCCCCTTGAGAGTCAATATACCAGATTCATTACTAGTGTTTCATGCCAATTAAAAAAAAAAGGCCTTGGAACATGTCCACAGCTGAATGAAGTTCAAAGATGAGGCTAGTCTAGCAAAAGTGGATCTGGGCTATTGTTTAGATTTTAGATGCTGTGTGCTTCCTTGGCAGTGACAATGATTTTGTGCACCTTCTGACCATGTAATGGATCAGTCACAGAATAACTGATCCAGACCATAGAAACCCAGAGTGTGAAATGGTCCTCTCTCTGGGCTTGATCCCTAAATCTTAGTTACAGCCCAGCTTCTTTTTTTTTTTTTAAAGATTTTATTTCATTATTTTTAGAAAGAGAGGAAAGGGAGAGAGGCAGAGAGGGAGAGAGACACCAGTGTATGGTTGCTTTTCACCTGCGTCCAGCCACAGACCTGACTGGAGACCTGTTGTGTAACCTGGTTATGTGTCCTGGCTGGGGAATCGAACCTGCGACCTTCGGGTTCTCAGGCCGGCGCTTTATCCACTGTGCTACCAGCCAGGGCCCCAGCTTCTTTTTAAAGATACCCATCTGTGACTCTTTCATTCATAAATTTACCTATGGTTTTGGGAAGCCATCTTTATTTTTTCACATGGGGAGATTGAGAAATCACAGGTTTAATAGATTCTAGGAAATGCAGCATTTTTTGTATTGGAGATCATGGAGCTGAATAGTGAAATGGATGCATAGACAATTAACCAACTTCCATGCCTCAGTAAAGTCATGAATAGTTTGTGTGGGAACATAGGAAGGGGAAGTATGCTCTATTTTGGGGGGTTGCAGAAATGAAAAGGAAATGTCTTCACCACGTATGTGACCTTTTGGTAAGACCTTAAGGGATGAAAGTTTAGCCAAGTAGAGATATAAAGACAGTGAATCCCAAACAGAGAAAATGACAACAAGACAGTTACATAAGCATAACAATATGCTAAGGGAAACATGAAGTGCAAGACAAGGTTAGACTATCAGAAGCAAGCAAAGTATGGGAAAGATACAGTGGGTGATGAGACTGGAGATAAAGGCTGAGGACAGAGCCAGGCCATGGTATTTAGACTTGATCCCGTGGGCAGCAGAAGATCACCAGAGATGCTTCATTTAGGTTTGGTGTTCCCCAATCACAGTCAGTTCAACAGCATGAGGGAAGGACCTACGAGATCAAAGCCAAGTGGAGCGGTTCTACTTAGGCTGAAGCAAAGGTTCAGGAGAACAAAGAAGGGAGCCTTAAAGATGGAAAGAGAGGTAAGATCACATGGAAGATAACAGTAATGAAATGATGGGTCCTGATGAATGGTGGTGTCAGACACCTGGTCACAGCATGTGCCCTCATTCTATGGACAAAAAGGAAGCCTTCAGAGTGGCAAAGCTGAAATTTATCTGCCCAGTTTCCTGCATAGAAAGAGTTTAGGTGCCACCAACAAGAGAAGAGCCAGGGTTTACCCTTCAGACTTGGGTGCACCCAATAAACCTTTGGTGTTACCCCACCTGCACTTACTCCCACACCTGCCCCTTTTCCCCCACGATCAATAGTGACTGGAAAATCCTGCAAGACAAAGAAGACAGGATATGAAGGGAAATTTTCATTTCTGTGCTTCATTTAGTGTTTATTTGTTTAATTAAAAAGAAGAGTCAATGGCATTCATCCTGAAACAAAATATAATACTGAAGACCTGAGCAATGTTAGGTCTTGAGTTTTTCTAGGGCAATGTATACCATAAATAACCAATCACCCACCATGTCATAATAAAGTCAGGGCCAAATTACTGTGGCAATGTAGAATGGGGGCAGAGTGAGGAAGACCTCTGCCATAGACTGTGTGGAATGCTGGCCATTTCACCTGGCCTCATTTAAAACTGAAGAAGATAACCATGGTAGGTCCCATCGCTTCTTTCAGGCAAGGGGGGAATAACCCCATTCTGCATGGAGCTGACAGTAGTATAGTTCTGCCAGGTTCCACACTCACTCACACAGTGAAGAACAGGGACGAGTCAGGCTGTGCCTGGGACCAGAGTAGTTTTCTGGAATCCTGTAATCTACTTAAAATTTTTTAAAAATTGAAAAAAGGCCCTGACTGGTGTGGCTCAATAGATTGAGCATCAGCCTGTGAACCAAGAGGTCACTGGTTTGATTCCCAGTCAAGGTACATGCCTGGGTTGTGAGCCAGGTCCCTGTTGGGGGTGAGAGAAGTAACTAATCAGTGTTATCTCTGGCACATTGTTGCTTCTCTCTGTCTTCCTCCCACCTGCCCCTTCTCTCTAAAAATAAAAACAAAAAATTAAATCTTAAAAAAATTTTTTTTTAAAACTTTTCTCAACCCAACATGCAGCATTGTCAATATTTTCCTGCCTAAGGGGTTCTTGATGGCAGGAGTTAGTTGGCTATAGAAGTGCTAGATTATGTTCCCTTTTCTTTGAAAGATGAACATATTGGCTGGTTTAGTTCATCCCTCAATACTCTTGTCAAGAAGCAGGGTCTTAGTGCATAATGTGCATATCCCTTACTTCATCATCTTACCGTGCAGTTCCTGACCCTGCCTCCTCGTTGCAGGAGCTTGAGGGTGTTACCATGCTAATTCCCCAATCAATTGGGTCTTTGTTTTTCCCTCAGCATCAGTTGTTCATCAAAGTTCCCTTGCAGGAGAATCACTTGAAGGGCTTGTGGGACTTTGATCACTGACTTACATTCAGACCCTGTGACGCAGGGGGTCTAGATTGGGGCACAATGATTTGCATTGCTGACTAGCTCCTGGGAGATGCTAATGGTCTGGTCAGAGGACTACACTTTGCAAACCATTGCCTCAAGAATCCTTCTGACTTCAGTTTGTCTTGAGATCATGTTTTTCCTATCCTCTAGCCTCCTCATGATACAAAATCATTGTTATAAAATTCCAGATTGGGATCTAGTTCCTGTTTTGTTATTACATGGAGTAGTTATTTCCTCTTTCTGGACCTGGTTTCCTCTTCATTAAAATGAGACAGTTGGAGTAAATGACTCCTAAATGTTTTCAGCTCTAGGAGCTAATTAAATAAAGAAAGCTAATGGGCTAGTTTGTGGGGGTAACCTGAAGGCATAATTAAAATTTTGAAAAGCAATTGGATATCCCAATATATTTGTACATGAGGAGGTAGAACAGATGGGTCTAGAGTACCACTCCTAATTTCATACTTTATATCAGGGATCAGAAAAATTATTTTGTAAAGGGCCAGATAGGCTTTACATACTGTAAAAGTCTCAGTCTCAAATACTGACTCTGACATTGTAGTGTAAAAGTATAGACAGTATGTAAATGAATGAAGGAAATTATGTTCCAATGAAATTTTATTCATACAAATAGGTAACATCTAAATGTGAAATCTGGGTATCAGTTTGCCAAACCCTGGTTTAAATTATTATTCAATTTGCATAACTAATTTCACCCAAGTCCATCTTTTTGATTTAAAATTTCTGAAACTACAGCAAAAAGAACAATAGTAAAATTATGCAACCTGGAGCAAATGTATCAATGTGTTGACTATTAAGTAATAAAATGTGTAATTTATAATAAAACCTGTAATTTTCTAAGACATAGTAAAAATAAATTAGCTTTTTTTATATGGTAAGAAATTGTATGTTCCTGCTTTTTAAAATTCAGAAGCAATTTAAATATTACAATAATTAGTTGTTTATAGCTGAACTTTCATTATAAAACTGCATAAAAGCATTTAGTTTCTGCAGTAGAAGTGTGGGAAAATACATCTAGGGCATTTAAGTGGGGATTGTTCTGATCCTGTCATCTGGGATAAAGGTCAAGTTCTGGGAATGACCCCAGAGATCAATGGCAAGAAGAATTACTTACCATCAGTTGGCTCCATTTTCTTGCCAAATTTGGATTCTAGTGCAGTTGTATTCAGGGAGATGGGGCTATAATGGCATTCTTAGTGAATTAATGATGCCACCTGTGAAATTTTCATTATTGAAAATGATTGTCTCCAGTCATTGTGGAGACAATGGATAAGACACCAGCCTGCGAACCCAAAGGTCGCTGGTTTGAGCCCCCAGCTGGGGAACATAACCAGGTTGCAAGCCAGGTCTCCAGCCAGATCCGTAGCCGAAGGCAGGTGGAAGTCAACCATTCATTGATGTCTCCCTCCCTCTCTAATTCTCTCTCCCTTCCCCTCTCTGAAAAATAATAAACAAAATCTTTAAAAAAATTGTTTTAATTTCTTACAGAATTTGATACCCAGGGATCTGTTTGAGAAACATCAAAATCAAAGCAACCCCTTCTACCTTAAACTTACTATTTTTAGAATTCTTTTTTTTTAAAGAGTTAAACTTAATGTCATGCCCTTAAAAATTATTGCGAGTCACCCTGGCTGGTGGCTCAGTGGATAGGCGCCAACCTGCAAACCCAAAGGTCGCTGGTTCCATTCCCCAATCAGGACACATAACCAGATTGCAAGCCAGGTATCCAGCCAAGTCTGTAGCTAAAGGTAGGTGAAAGACAACCATACATTGATTAAAAAAAAAAAAAAAATGATTGTCTCCATAGTTACCCTGTAATTCAAAGCCGAAGTGAACTTAGCTATTGTTCTGAATGTGTTAGAGATGAAAGGGGGTGCCCATTTGGCATTTGCACATAATTGATGAGATATGATACTGCTTTATTTTACACTAACCTGGAGGCTATTCACTTATTCTTGTTCATCCTTTTTATTCCCACATTGAGAGAAACCTAACATTCTGGTTGGGTTTCTTGCTAGTTGTTTGGTAGCCACTTTTGGAAGACTCTACCTCTGTGTTCGAGGTTGCTTATGGATCTTACCCACATGGGTTTCTGAAACTTGGTCCTTCTGTACGTGGTGGAGTAATACTGTTCCTCTGTATTGAGCTGACCAATGGTGTCATGTCATAGCTATGATTATTTTTCTTAGCTCCTGTGGGTTGAAGTAAACCTTTAGGGAGTCATTTAGGCAATGGGTGTCACATTGATTGACTTGTCTATATTAAACCATCTTTTCATCCCAAGTGTGAACTTCACTTAATCATGTATAGTCCTTTTAATGATTGTTTATCTTATTTGTTAGTATTTTGTTTAGGATTCTTGCATCTCTGTTCATCAGAGATACTGGCCTGTAATTATTTTTTCTTTATGTTGTCCTTGCCTGGTTTTGGTATCTGGGTAATGTTGGCCTTATGCAATGAGTTAGAAAGTATTTTCTATTCTTCGGTGTCTTGAAAGAATTTAAGAAAAATGGGTGTTAATTGGTCTTTGAATGTATGGCAGAATTCACCAATGGCATTAGGCCCTGGACTTTTGACTTTGGTTGAGGCTTTTGATTAACTTTTTCAAGTTCCTTACTAGAGATTGGTCTATTTAAGTTTTCCAGCACGTCATGGTTCAGACCAAGGAGATTATATATTTCAGAAAAATTGTCCAGTTCTTCTAAGTTATTGAAGTTGTTGTCATATAGACTTTCAGAGTAGTCTTGTGTAAGCCTTTGTATTTCTGTGGTGTTCATTGTAACTTATCCTCTTTTATTGCTGATTTTATTTGAGTCTTTTCTCCTCTTTCCTTAGAGAGTAGCCACATATGAGGTCTGTCCCAAAAGTATCAAGCAAATGTCAATATAATTAAAACAGTTTACATGGGCAATACTTTCGGGATAGACCTTGTATGTGTGAGTTTTCTAGCTCTCTTCTTGAAGTTAATTTCCTTTATCATACTGTTTTGGTCAGAAAATATAGTCTGTGTAATTTCAGCCATCTTAAATTTATTAAAACTAGCTTTCTGTTCCAATATACATGGTCTAGCTCTGAGAATATGCAGTGTGCATATAAGAAGAATGTGTATTGTCCTGTTTGAGTTGGAAAGTTCCAAAAGTATCAGCAAAGTCAATTTGGCCTAATGCATCTTTTAAGGTATTTCCTTAATTGATGACTATCTTTTAGGGTGATCTATCCATTGCTATCAATGCAATATTCAGGTCATCAACTATAATTGTTTTTGTCACTTTCTTTAGGTGAGTGAGTAATTTCTTTATATATTGTGATGTTCTCATGCTGGATGTTTTCTTGATGAATTGTCACCTTTATCGTTATAAATTGTCCATCTTTGTCTCTTTTTAGTTTTGTATTTTGAAATCTATTTTGTCTAAGAACTACTATACCCAGTTTTCTGTGGAGGATATTTTCTTCAAGTATCAGCCTTGACCCCTTCACTCTGTTGAACCTATGTTTGTCTTTGAGGCTGAGATGAGTCTTCTGTTGGCAACATGTAGTAGGCCTTGCGTTTTAATCCATTTCACTACTCTGTGTCTTTTGATTGATGAAATTAGTTCATTTACATTTAGAATGATTATGATATATGAGGAACCAGTATAGCCAATTTATCTTTTGTTTCCAGGTGGATCTGCATTTCCATTTTTTTCCCCATGCCATTCTGTGTTCTATTGCAGTTTTGTAGTTTTTCTCTCAATTTTTCTCCATTTTGTTTTCAATGTTTTGTGTCTTAGTTCTGGATTTTGTGTTTCGGTTTCCATTATGTTTTTGTAAAATGTCTCATACATACAGTAGTCCTTTCTCTTCTAATTGCTGTCTATCTTTATTTACCAGTCCCAGTTCAGTCCTTTTCTTCTGACACTTTTTTTAAAAGATTTTATTATCCTTAGAGAGAGGGGGAGGGGGGGAGGTAGAGAGGAAGAGAGACATCAGTGTGTGGTTGCCTTTCACCTGCCTCCAGCTATGGATCTGGCTTGCAACCTGGTTATGTGCCCTGGCTGGGAATTGAACCAGTGACCTTTGGGTTTGCAGACCAGTGCCTTATCCACTGTGCCACTAGCTAGGGCTTCTTCTGACACTTTTATGATTTTGTCACAAATTATCCCTTTTTATATTATGCATTTGTTACCAAATTGTGGTAGTTATAGTATATTTAATGTTCTTCCCCCTTTAACCTTCATGTTATAATTATTTAGTAATTTATTTTGAAATAGATTTGCAGTTTTCTCCTTCTGTGTGTCTGTTAATCACCTTACTCAAGATTTCTATAATTTTGTCTTGATAAGAGAGTTCCTTTCAGCATATCTTCTAATGGAGTTCTTGTGGTTGCAAATTCTTTCACCTTTTGTTTATCTGGAATAGCCTTTATTTTGCCTTCATATTTAAAGGATAACTTTGCTGGATATAGTATCCTTAGCTGATGAGTCTTCCCTTTTAATATTTTGAATATTTCCTTTCACTCTCTCAGATCTTATAATTTTTCTATTGAGAAATATGGTAGTAATTAATGAGGCTTTTGTGTAGGCTACAGTCTTTTTTTCACTGGCTTCCTTAAGAATTCTTTGTAATTTATAATTGATTGTTCAGTAACATGTGTCTTGGAGAAGTTCTTTTTGAATTGACATAAATTAGGTGTTCTGGTAGCTTCCTCTATTCTATAGTCTAGTTCTTTCCTTAGGCTTGGGAAGTTCTCATAGATTATTTGTTTTAGTAGGCTCTCTGTTCTTTTCTCCATCTCTTCTTTCTGGAATATCTATTATTCTTAGGTTTCTCTTTATAATAGTCATATGTTTCTTCTGGAGTTCTTTTTTTACTTTTAAACTCTTAGTTCACTGTCTTTTTCCTCCTGTGTCACTTCTAGATTTCTATTGTCAAGTTCACTAATTCTTTCTTAAATCTGACCTGCTCATTTACAATGCTCTCTAATGCATTTCTCATCTCATTTATTGAGTTCTTCATTTTCAGTAATTTGTTTGTTTCTTACCAATGTAACCTCATTGGTAAAATACTCCTTTAGCTCATTAGTTTTATTCCTGAATTAGTGAACTGCCTTTCTAAGTTTCCTTGTATATCACTGAGTTTCTTTGTGCCTGCCATCTTGAGTTCTCTGTTATTTAAATCACTGTAGTTCATGACTGAATTTTGTTTCTGTATTCCCAAGTAATCTTGGTGGGTTATGACATTTAATGGATTATTTCACTATTAGTGCATTTGAGGTAGCACTCTCTTTTCTTGTGTAAATACTAGTTTGCTCAACAGCAAGTTGGTAAGTAGAGTGATTTGTTTGTCAGTAGATGGTATTATAAAACAAAATTTTGCTTTCTCTTCATTATTTGTGCTTCTCAGATTTCAGTATAGCTACATTGCTTTAATTAAGAAAAGTGCCTCATATTCACCTTGATAGTTGGTGTGCTATATGCAACCAGATCACCTTAGTTATACAGCACCACCATTATGGCTAGGGAATGTGGCAGGGGGTGGAGAACCAGTTTTGCTAGCTCCCAGAGCAGCCTGCTTTTTTGGCCATGTTTTTGGCTTTACCAAGCTCTACCAGGGCCTTTGAGGAAGAAGATTCATGATCTAGTGGCTCTACCCTATTCCAGTCAGGGATTTTGACCTCATGTTTTCTGTTTAAAGCTTCCCAACCATCTCTGCCCTGTTCTGCCATGATAGGAGTGGAAAAAGGAGATGCCATTTCTGGGATGAGAACTGCTTTTTCCCGTTACACTCCAGGCCATAGTGTGAGGGCTGCAGCCCAACGCCTTTCCTGCCACTGCACTCCTGATGCCATGGTGGGCACCCAAATGTGGCCACCATCCCTGTCCTCCCCCCATCCATTCTAGTATATCTACTTTCAGGTACCCTGACACATGGGTCTTTCAGGTATGTTTATTATTTGAATATGGGGTCCTTTGTGGAGGTAAGTTGTCTGAATTATAAATTTAAGGGGAAAATAAATGGAGTCTCTCACTCTGCCATGATGCTGATGTCAATCCCTATTTCTTGACATTTCTTTCTTTTTTTTTTTTTTTTAAGATTTTATTATCCTTTGAGAGAGGGGAAGGGAGAGAGGGAGAGAGACATCAATGTATGGTTGCCTTTCATCTGCCTGCAGCTGGGGACCTGGCTGGAGACCTGGCTTGCAACCTGGTTATGTGCCCTGGCTGGGGAATTGAACCAGTGACCTTTGGGGTCGCAGGCCAGCACCTTATCCACTGTGCCACACTAGCCAGGGCCTTCTTGTCATTTCTTATAGAAATAAAGGCAATGCAATCAATTTAAGAGAAAGTGTTTTTAACCTGTTAATATATGTGTAGCTAGCCTATCTCCTTTTCATTCTCCATTAAAAGATGTAAAGCACTTAAAAGTTTCCAGTTTAGTTGATGATGAGGTTATATCAGCAATTCTTGTCTCATTCAACATTGTTATTGGTGAAGTAGATAAAGACCCTAAGGTCCATCAAGTTTGCAGATGTCACTAAACTATGAAGAAGGACAAAATATGGTGGATGGCAGAAATAGCATTTATAAATCATTGTGACAGGTAGAAGAAGTAAAATGGAACTAACAAGATAAAATACAAACGTTCACATTTTCTATCCCCAAACAAATGCCACAAGATGGGATAAGGCTTAATGGGGTTTTAGTCTTCATTATGCTCAATATAAATCAACATGATGATATAACTGAAGTAAATAAGAAAGTAAATATTCAAATCAGGCTGCACAAAAGAAAGAACAGTACTTAAACCAACCACTTCAGTTTGTGTTGGTCAGACCATTAATGAAGAATTACATTTAGTTCTCTGAGCTACTTTTTATAAGAACTGAAGATGTGAAGCTCTATTCCACATAATTATCAGGATTCAACGAGATAATGCATAGATATAACACAACATATGGTACAAAATCAGTGTTGAAATTGTGGTAGATTATTATTATTGGAATACTCAAAACTGTGGGAGTAAAAGGTAATTAATAGGATTCAAAACTATGGGCACTGGTCAAGACATTGGAGATATTTAACCCAGAGAGGAGCTTATTCAGTGAAGACATAAATACTTTCTTCTAAAAACAGAAGAGTTCAAATGTGACAGCTGGGTTTGGGAGTTCTGTGGTTACCAAAGACAAACACAAGGATTAGCCCTGGCTGGTAGCACAGTGGATAAGGCGCCGGCCTGTGAACCCAAAGGTTGCAGGTTCGATTCCCCAGACAGGGCACATAACCAGGTTGCAAACCAGGTCTCCAGTCAGGTCTATGGCTGGAGGCAGGTGAAACGCAACCATACATTGATGTCTCTCTCCCTCTCTGCCTCTCTCCCTTCCCCTCTTTCTAAATATAATGAAATAAAAGCTTAAAAAAAAAAAAAAAAAACACAAGGATTAATAATCAATGGCAACAAGAAGTACCATTTTATCATTCAGACATATACAGAGCTGTATCCTTTGAATGACTTTTAGTATGGTGAGTTCCTCAAGAGTGGAGAGGTTCAAACACAGGGTTGATGACATTTAAATGTGCTTGCTCTAGACAGTATTAAAATGTAGGTCAAAAGGTTTGGTTTGTACATCCTTTAAGGTTCCCTTGGCCATGGGATTTTCTGGCTTTGTATATACCCAGCAAGGTAGTTATTATTCTAAATCGTGACCACTGGTCTCATTTTACATTTTCAGCTTCTTCATTGAGGTGAAAAGTTATGATGGACAACAGACATAAATGAGATATGCTGCAAAATGTTCAGTCTTAATGTTTGAGTACGGTTAACCTTCTGTGCTTCATAAGTATCACTATCAAGTACCTTTATAATTTCAGAGTCATTACTGCAGAAATTTTACTGTGCTTATAATCTGAGAAACTATCTCAAGATGGAAGGTGGCACCTGATTATAGACCCTCAAAATGAACAACCTAAAGACTGTCTTATGGAAGAAAGCTGTTATGAAATCAAGAATCACTACCTCTGTGATACTGAATAAGACATTTAGCCTTTCTGGGCCTCAGTTGATTCTTCTGTAAAAGGGTTGAGGCAGAGAATGCATTTGAATGTTAGTATCATTATGCATTGGGAGGCGTACATACAGTAGCATTTTTCACTGACATGAATTCTTGATCATATATGCATTTTTATCTGTTATAACTTAATATGATTTCTAAGGAGCATGTAGAAGAAAAGAGTATCAAAAATATATTGACTTTTTTATACTGAGAAAAGTCCATTTTCCCTTGGCTGACTTTGCAGGTGGGCCAGGCAGAGGAAGGGTGAGGTGGGGTGAGAGCACAGATGCATGTTTGGAAAAAGCAGGAAGTGGCCAGAGGCACACTTTGACTCTGAGAAACGTTTCCTACGTGCTCTTGAAAGTATTTGGTTTGGGTTCTGTCGTGTGGCTCTCTCATTGTCTCCCTCATGATGCAACCTCCTTAACCTCATTTCTACACAGGACGGGAAGATATTCTGCCGGCGGACAGCCTGTGATTGCCAGAATCCAAGCGCCGACCTTTTCTGTTGCCCAGAGTGTGACACCAGGGTCACAAGTCAGTGTTTAGATCAAAACGGGCACAAGCTCTATCGAAGTGGAGACAATTGGACTCACAGTTGCCAGCAGTGCCGGTGTCTGGTATGTCCGTTTCCTTCAGAGGGTGTTGGCCCTTTCCTTTGGTGGGGTTGCAAACTCCATTGCCCGTGGGCTTCCGTTCCCCGCTGTTTGTAACCTTTTGCAGGGAGTGGTGGGAACTGCCCACAGCTAAGTCAGCCTTAGCTAGACTAAGCAGCCGGGGCTTAGATTCTCAGATTCTACTCTTTAAAACTGTGCAAGACAAAAAGGAACATATTCAAAAATGGGACATACTTGACCCAAGTTATGTTAGCTTTCAACTGCTACTTTTTAGCAAATCCATATCAAGAAAAATCCCTTTCTGATAGAAAGTTTCAAAATGTTGAGCAGGACTTACAGTTCTTAGCCAACTCTTTCATTTCTTGGGTCATAACCTCTAAACTTTTCAATATGGGAGAGAACGTAACACACTTAATAGAAGTGTCAGGGTTGAGTCATAACACCTAGAATCCAGTCCTGGCTTTCCCGTGTGCT
The DNA here is from genome assembly GCA_004026585.1 of Noctilio leporinus. Lineage (NCBI taxonomy): Eukaryota > Metazoa > Chordata > Mammalia > Chiroptera > Noctilionidae > Noctilio > Noctilio leporinus. The sequence goes on from PVIW01001158.1 coordinate 79,197, forward strand.
AGCTCTGTGTGATTCACTTGGGCAAGTTTTAGCATTTCATTGATCAATTCTTTTAAACTTCAATGTACCCAAATGTATTAGCAGTACCTATTTTGTAGGGTTTTTATGTCTATTAGATATATGTGAAGGGTAAATACAATACTTGGTACATAGAAGGTAATGCTGCATAATATTCATTAATATTTTCTAGATTGAAAAAAAAATGTTTCCGATGCTAAACTTCATATAGAAAAAATGAATGTTATTTTAGATCTTAATATAGAAATAATAGTATAAGCAGATTTGAGGGAATCTGAAGAAATAAGGCTTAATTTCTGAACCTTGTTCTTTCTCTTTTAAATTATACCCCAAACAAATATTTCTAAGGCTGCAAAAACTGTTAAACACGTTATCATAGCAAATAATGATGTTTCATCTGTGACAAGTCATATGTAACTATTGGAGCCAAGTCATAATTAAATCAACTTGTAATGGAAGATATTGGCTACAATAGTTAAATTAATGATTCAGTCTATGGATAATATACGAAAACAAGTAATCAGAGAAATAATACTTTAAATTTTTATTGGATTTCTCAATTCTTCTGTTGAATGTATAGATAATAGAATACATCCTTCTTAATAGGGAAGAACATAACTTGAATAAATTCAAACCATAGCCATTATTTCAAACTTCTGTCTATAGGACTGGCTTCCAAATCAGTCTGGAAAATTTTATTTGCTTTTCAAGAGGCCATGCATCAGGCATTCAGAAGAACTGGCATTAATTTCAGACATGAACTTTCTATACAATTTCAAAACTGTATCCTTTTCCATCCTCAGCCCCTAAGCGTACGGTTTCTTAAGAAAATTGAAACAATTGAACAAATAACTACTAGAGAATAATGTGGGTCATATTTAAGAAATATTCATGGAGAGTTTGCCTATATCAGACTATGGGAAGATGATATATGGTATATGGTGTGCATGATAAACATGGTCTACCATGAAGCCCATCAAAGGTCATGGTCTGTGAGCTTGACCAAATAGACATGAATTTGCATAAATTGTATAATGTGTGTCATGATAACAAACAGAGGCAGCAGCTACATAGAGAAACAGTTCTCTGGGTAGCTCAATGGAGCCCCAGTGACCAGATTCAGAGACATATGGACCCTCAATTTAAACTGTAATATAGGAAGAGCACTAGCTACATGGCACATTCAAAACTGTTATGAAATGTTTCTCCTAAATTGGCACAACCTGAATTTTTAAAATTGATACCACTAGCAACTCAGTGTATGACATTGTTGAAATAGTACAGTGCATCAGATTTCCATTTGACTTTATAAGAAATGGATTTCTTTTTATACACTAGCCAGTCCCTTACCATCTATTCATTAATTTGGTCATTTAATTAGCATTTACTGACCAAAACAGTGCTAAACATCAGGGACTGAAAGGAATAACCCCCAAACCTAAAAGCTCAAAACTTAGTGTGGAATTGTACAGATAATTATGATACTTATCATGAGAAAAAGACAATTATAGGCTGTCACTGACACAGCTACAGGATGGCTTTCTGAGGCTGCAGTACAGATGGTCATCAAAAGTACCCTGGGGACGGGATACCTGTAGCCCCTCTTCAAGGAGGAGATGCATTGTTACCCATCATGGTGCCAGAGGAGGAACATTCAATGAGGACAGTAATGAGAATTATTTTGTCTCTTTCCCCCTGTGGGACTTGAGCAACAGACGTGCGCATAAGAACAATGATGAGGCATTTTTGGCTCTTTCTCTACAGGAAGGAGAGGTAGATTGCTGGCCCCTCGCATGCCCCAATTTGAGCTGTGAGTACACAGCCCTCTTGGAAGGGGAGTGTTGTCCCCGCTGTGTCAGTGACCCGTGCCTGGCTGATAACATCGCCTACGACATCAGGAAAACCTGTCTGGACAGCTACGGCCTCTCCAGGCTCAGCGGCTCCGTATGGACGATGGCTGGGTCTCCCTGCACAACCTGCAAATGCAAGGTAATTGGATGGCCCGAGGCAGCCAAGCCTTGAACAGGTGCCAGCAGACACGGGTAGGAGGTTGGCTCCTGAGGTTCCTGAATGAACAAGTACTAGCGGCCGTGGGGGAAACATAGGCAGCATTTGATTCTCACAAGAGGTAATATGTCTGAGTGGATCAGAGCTGCACTGTGTCTAAAGGCAAATTCCCAATGAACATGGAATAAAATAGCCTCCTCTCTTGCCTTTACATTGCAAAATTTTGACAATTGACACAAGGCCCAATTATGGCTCATTTAAGCTATTATGACCTCTGTATTAGAAAGAAAGAACGGAAGAAAAAAAGACATTTCATCCTGGAAAATATTATAAGCTCTTTTATGAAACTGTCACAGGAAAGAAATACTCTGTGAAGTTGTTTGCTTTGTTTGATAATCACGGCACTCAAAGCAGGGGCCTGGCACTCTTGCCAGAATTTAATTCTTTTTCTCCTTTTCTCCTTTTGGGGGCATCCCCCTGAGGCAGGGCATGTGTCTTTAAAATTAAACATCGATTCCTTCAGCCCTTCAAAGCTCATGAAGGGCTATGACTGTAGCTGACATGAAGCAAGGGTGAAAACAGTGTCTAATCTCTCCAAAACCACTGTTTAAGATTCCCTTATTAAGCTGATTAAAAATACTAGCCTATTTGTTTTTACCAAATCCTGCCTTAACTTCAGGCATCAACAGAAGGTTCCCAACTTGCCTTCTGATGCTCTTGTAAAAGTGAATCTTCTTCCTCTTTTTCTGGAAAGTATCATTCATCTTAAGATGCGGCCCCAGGAGAAAAAGGATATCAAACTTCATATAGCAAGAGAGCCATAGTTTCGTGTGTACCTGTAGTCCTGCAAACACAGTGGCAGGAGATGGTATTATTTCTGTATGTTGGGTTTGAGATGTATTTAGGAGGGGGACTAGAGATATATTTACATTAACATATGTTTATTTTAATGATTTTTTAAAAAGATTTTATTTCATTATTTTTAGAAAGAGGGGAAGGGAGAGAGGTAGAGAGGCAGAGAGACATCAATGTATGGTTGTGTTTCACCTGCCTCCAGCCACAGACCTGACTGGAGACCTGGTTTGCATCCTTGTTATGTACCCTGGCTGGGGAATCAAACCTGCAACCTTTGGGTTCCCAGGCCAGCGCCTTGTCCACTGTGCTACCAGCCAGGGCAATATTTTAATGAATTTTTGATCCTTTACATTCCTAAATATGTCCTGCTCTGTCACAGTCACCATAAAAGAATGTATATTTATTCCTAATATGTCAACCTTCTGGAACCCATTTTGGAGTGGCCTTCAGGTTTTTGTGGTACTTTTGGATAGCTTTATTACTAGAGAATTATCTTTCAGGTAAATATTTTTAAAAAACTCTTCTTTGGAATAAGTCCAGTGAGTAAGTAGTGTGAACAACTTGGAAATACAGGGGGAAAATATCCCAAAGCTGCTGTGAGCTCACACAAGGATAAGAACTTGTGCTGCCTGCTCAGCAGGGGGAACCCTGAAAGGTCTCATAGGTTCTTTCTCCCTTCCTGCTCTTTCTTTAGTAATTTTTCTAGAGCATTCATGGAGTTTGTCTCAAACTGTACAGGGTCATTTTGAATATGCAAGTATTCTTGCTCATGTGTTTCTACCCTATGGCTCAATCAGCTAACACTTGTGTCTCGATGCACAGAATGGAAGTGTCTGCTGTTCTGTGGATTTGGAGTGTCTCCATAATAACTGACGTATTTCAAGTGGCCTCATCCTCACGGGAGAAGAATGGACATGATGACCATCCAGCACGGCGAAGAACAGGCGTTGATGTTTTGTTTCTTTTTTACCACACTTACCAAAGTCTCCATCCAAGGAAGGGGTTTAGGGGTGGCCTTTCAGACCTACCACTTTGCTCATTCTTGCTAACTAGTTTAGGTGACCTACAGTGCAGTGCATTCAAGTCTATGACTGTTAAAAGCAGTTTCCCTGTGTTGTAAATCACATTTCCCTAATAAGACCATTTGCAAATACATTGAAATGACCCCATGGTAAAGGTTGATGTATTTTTTTTTTTTGGTTTATTTTGTGTACTAACATAATAGAGACTTGGCTCCATTTATTTATGTTTCTTAATCTTTGGATCAAATTCTCCAAATAAAGCTGCCTGTTGTGATTTTGCCCCATCCACTACCTACATAGTATTGAAATCCCTGTGAAATATATTGATAAACATATATATATATATATAGTCTAAGTGTAGGATACTGATGTTACAAACTATTAAACACACTTAGATGCCTAGTCATTCAGCTAAAATGAGCTAAAAGCAATTAAAGAGAGGAGAAACATCACAAACATAATTAAATGATACATAATTACTTTAAATAGAACTTTCTACACCCTCCACCAAGCAAAGTGAAACAAAATCTTAGCTGCTATTTAGAAACAGCAACACTTACATCTTTCCTGGCTTTGAAAGAGAAGGTATCTTTGCATGAGTGTTATGTAATATCTGACAACTTAAAAGGGACTTTCATGCCTATTAACAAACATTATCATCATAGGTCAGGTAAATGGTACTGTTTCTACATTTATAAGAATAAATTCATATGTTCCAGTCAGCCAGTGTGTTCAGATCTAGTTGATGATGCACCTTGGGACTGATCATCAGATCACTGAATGCCTACCCAGTGCTATTTTCCACTGTAACAAACAGCTTTTGTGTGGCAGAAGACAGCACTTTTTTTTTTTTTAAAGATTTTATTTCATTATTTTTAGAAAGAGGGGAAGGGAGAGAGGCAGAGAGGGAGAGAATCAATGTGTGGTTGTGTTTCACCTGCCTCCAGCCACAGACCTGACTGGAGACCTGGTTTGCAACCTGGTTATGTGCCCTGGCTGGGGAATCGAACCTGCGACCTTTGGGTTCGCAGGCCGGCGCCTTAACCACTGTGCTACCGGCCAGGAGAAGACAGCACTTTTAAGAAAAGGCAGGTAGGAGTCTGACATAAGATGGCAGGCTGACACGACTCTTGTTTTTACCTTTACATTTAGAAGTTGGACTATAACTCAACAAAGATCCCCTAATACACACACGCCAGGAAGATCTATGCATGAGGACACCAGAAGGGGCTTATGGGAATGGGCAGGCAGGCAGGACAAAGGGAAGGACAGCGAAGGTACTACTGGTGCTGTGGAGCAGCCACGATGGCTCCAGGGAGTGCAGGAGAGTCGTGTGGTCCTCACACGACAGCCTGCAGTCTGAGAGGCAGAAGCAGGGTCTCCCCAGAAAAGGCATCTGCCTTTCCGCATCTCCATCGTAGCAGAAGCGGCTAGAAAGCTGTAAGCAAGACAGCAGAACTAAAAGCCATACATGAAAGAGCAGAGCAGGATATCACGAACTTGCCTCCAGCCCCCCACATGCCTTTGCAGACACCCACAAAGCCAAAAACACAGCAGGAAAAGAAGGAAGCTCTGAGAGACCATAGAACCAGCTCTCCGCCACCCACCACAGTCCCTCACCACAGTGATGGGACCCCGTAAAGGAGGCAAGCTAGTTTCAGCAGCGACGCACACACCAGTGGGTACAGCATTTGTTGCCATGCTGCGCCACTCATTGCAAATTAGTGCAGGGAGGAGAGAACAAATGTGCACTGTAACAGCATCTACAGGAAAACAAAAGGAAGTACCTTACCTATCGTGCTGCTGAATTATTGAGAGTAAGAGATATGTAAACAAGAAAAGCGAGCACCACCTCAAATGTACCGACAGAGAAACATCCATCAAATACCTGGAACAACCAAGATAACTTGGAGGCACAGGAAGAAAATGAAAAGTTTTGAGAAACCAAATTCAAAGTCATGAAAAACTGTGATTGAGGTGACAGAATTCAAGATTGCAGCTTTGAAGAAATTTGATGCACACCAGAACCAGGGAACGGCAGGTCAATGAGCCCAGGAACAAAAGGAGTGCATTACCAAAAAGATTGAAACTACAGAAAAGGAAACAGAGGCGCCAAGGTTGCAGAATTCAATAAATGAGAGGAGTGAATGCATTGGCAACAAAGCTGTCCAGATGAAAAAGATAATTAGTGAACTTCAAGATAGAAACTTAAACATGAACCAGGAGGAAGAGGAGAGTGAACTAAGACTTTATTAAAAATTCAAGGATACTACAGGAGCTACATTAAAAAGAGCAACCTAAGGGTGGTAGGTAAACCAGGAGAAGGTAAGGGATATGGGAACAGGAAGCAATGCTCAAAGAAAAATTGAGAACTTTGCAAACTTAGGGGAAGAATCAGACTTACAAATAAAGGAAGCTAACAGAACACTTAACAATATCAATACAAAAATAACTCTATGACATATGTTATTCAAACTCAAAAATTAATGGCAAAGAGTTCTCAAGGCAGCCATTGAAAAAAATACTGTAACTGACCAGAGAAACCCCATTAGATTTCTTAGGAGAAAATGTACGAGACAGGAAAGAATGGAAGGTACTATACAAAATAGAGAGGAACCATAAGCCAAGGATAATATACATCCGGCAAAGTTATCCTCTCGCTATGAAGGAGAAATAAATAATTTCCCAGGCAAGCAAAAGTAGAAAGAATTTGCTACCATTATACCTTCATTACAAAAAATGTTGAAAGGAGCTCTTTTCCCAGGAACAGAAAGACAAAGTTATACGAAACTTTGAGTAAGCTAAGCGAAGACAGAAGGAAGAATCTGCTACTTCAGCACAGGTTTTAAACAATTAAAAATTTGAAAGGGGGAAATGAATTAAAAATAACTAACTATTGCAATTTGCTAAGGAATTCCCAAAATAAAAAGGATATTTTGTGACAGAAATCATTTTAAAAAAGATGTAGAAAGGACAAAATAGATATAGGTGAATGAAGACAGGAGGCAATCAGAAGGAAAGGGACTATTGTATGTGTGACACATTTTATGCAAATCTAATATCAATAGAACAACAAGAACTGAGATGCAAAACATGCTAAAACATGAAAAGAAGAAAAAAAATCAGAAAACTGCCAACCTAAAATAGCAGACAGAATCACAGGGGGAAAAAAAACAGTGGAGGTACACACCAACCAGAAAACAAAAGATAAAATGGCTTTTATGAGTCCTTATATATCATCATGCTAAATGTAAATGGACTGAACTCACCAATCAAAAGGTGCTGAGTAGCAGGATGGATTAAAAAACAAGAACAAACTATGTACTGCCTGTAGGAAACTCATCTCAGCTCCAAAGACACACATTTGCTTGAAGATGATGCTCTAAGCAAATGCCTCCAAAGAAAAGTGGGTGTAGCGGTACTTATGGCAGACTAAATAGATTTTAAGGTAAGAAAGTTAACAAGACACAAAGAGAGATTGTGTATATGATAATGGGGACAAATCATCAAGAAAATATAACACTTCATATATATACCCCCAACTTGGGAGCATCACAATATATATAAAGCAATTGCTATCAGACCTAAAGGAAGAAAATGACAAAAATGAACAATAGTAGGGACCTGAATACCTCATTTACAGAAATGAATAGGGCATAGACAAAATGGACTGAATTGATATTTTTAGAGCTTTCCACCCAAAATTACAGAATGCACATTCTTTTAAGTGCTTATGGAGTATTTTCAAGGATAGACCACAGGTAAGGACACAAAACTAGTCTTAATAAGTTAAAGGTGATTGAAATCATACCAAGTATGTTTTCTAATCATAATGGTATGAGACTAGAAATTAGGTCTCCTACCTAGTCTCCTAGGAAGATGATGATAGGAAAGGGGATCAAATATACGGAGATGGATAGAGACGGGACTTTGGGTGGTGAGCGCACAATACAATATACAGATGATTTATTGCACACTTAAAACATATAATCTTATTGACCAATGTCATCCCAACATATATAATTTTTAAAAGTTCTTAAAGGTCAGAGGTTGGCAGTGGTGATAAATAGGTGAAGCACAGGTTTTTTTTGGCCAGTGAAAATACTCTGTGATACTATAATGATGAGTTTATATAATTAAACATTTATTTTAATGTTACAAGGGTGAACTGTAATCAGAACTATGGACTTGGAATGATTATGATGTGTCAAAGTAGGTTCGTCAGCTATCACAAATTTACCACACTGGTGGGGTGTGTTGATAATGGGGGAGGCTGTGCCTGTGTGGGGAAAGGTGTATGAGAAATCTCCATACCTTCCTTTCAATTTTATGGTGACCCTAAAACTGCTCTAAAAAATAAAGTCTCGAAGTTCTTGAGCATCTTAGGAGAGTTATCACATAAGCATGTGCAAATAATTTAAGTTTACCCCATTTAAAGAAAACAAAAGCCTACCTCAAGAAACAAGAAAAGTCTCAAACAACCATAAAGAACAATAGAAAGAAGGAACAAAGCCCAAAGTCAGTGGAAGAAAGTAAATAAAAAATCAGATTGGCAAAATGAAACACAGTATAAAAAAGGCAATAGAGAACACTGCCTGGTGGCACAGTGGATAGATGCCAGCCTGCAAACCCAAAGGTCGCTGGTTCAATTCCCAGCCAGGGAACATAACCAGGTTGCAAGCCAGGTCTCCAGCCAGGTCCCCAGCTGGAGGCAGGTGAAAGGCAACCATGCATTGATGCTTCTCTCCCTCTCTCCCTTTCCCCCTCTCTAAAAATAATAAAAGCTTTTTTTAAAAGGCAATAGAAAATTAATGAAACAAGATAACTGTTTCCTTGAAAAGATAAACAAAGTTGATAAAACTTTGGCCAGATTCATTTAAAAAAAAAGAAAAAACTCAAAATTAAAAATAAAAGCTAAAGTAAACTACAGAAATACAAGGGATTACAGAAGAATACTTTGAAAGCCTGTATGGCACCTAATACAGTAACTTAGAGGCAATGCACAAATTCTTAGAAATATATAACTTTCCTAGACTGACCATGAAGAGTTAACTGGAAATCCTAAGTAGACCTGTCACTAGTAAGGAGATTGAAACATAAGTCCAGGCACAGATGGCTTTACTGGTGAATTTTATCAAACATTCAGAGAACATCAATATCTATCTATCTCAAACTCTTGCAAATAACTGAAGATCAGGGAACACTTCATAACTCATTTCAGGAGACCAACATTATGTCAATATCAGTACCAGCAAGGACAGCACACACACACACACACACACACACACACACACACACACACACACAATTACAGGCTAGTATCTGATGAACAGAGATGCAAAAATCCTAAACAAAATACTCACAAATTGAATAAACAATGTGTTAAATGGATCATACATCATGATAAAATGAGGTTCATTCTAGGGATACAAGGATGGCTTAACATCCATAAACCAATATGATACACCACATCAACAAAAGTAAAAACCACATGATCATATCAATAGATGCAAAACATCCCCTCACCAATGGTGAAAAGTTGGAAATGTTTCCTCCTGGATCAGGGACAAGACAAGGATGCCCATTGTTTTTTTTTTTTTCATCCTTACCTGAGGGTATGTTTATTGATTTTAGAGGGAGGGGAAGTGGGAAAGGAGAGAGAAAGAAACATTAATCAGTTGCCTCCTTTTTATTTGCCTCAGCTGGGTATCAAATCCACAACCTAGGTGTGAGCCCTGACTGTGAACCAAACCCTCAGTCTAGCTGGTATATGCATGGCACTCCAACCAACTGAACCATCTGGCCAGAACAGTATGCCCACTCTTGCTACTGTTATTTATCATAGTATTGGAAGTCCTAGCTAGAGCAATCAGGCCAGAGAAAGAAAGAAATGGCATTAAAAATGGGAATGGAGAAGTAAAACTAATTTTTACAGACTATATGATTCTACATATAGAAAATATTAAGGACTCCACCAAAGGACTATTAGAAGCCATA